>VUQI01060664.1:2804-20495 GCA_015106735.1 Paratilapia polleni
TGGAGCAGCTCTCATTTCTAGAAATATGGCCAAATTTATCAAACCCCCCAAAATGTGACTATCCAGAGTTGGGACCAGGAAGCAGAGTTGCAGTCTTACACACTTCTCTGCAGCTTGTCCCTCATGTCCCTCATGTTCTCATTAGTTTACTGTGAATGTGTAATTTGAGCACTGGTAAAGTCAAAACATCTGTAAACTCAAAAGTGAAGGAATTTAAGTTTCACTTTCTTCTTTTACTTTTTTTTTGTTTACATTTGAAGCATGCAGTAAACTGTTGTGAAGTGAAGTACATATATGGATACCATTTCCTTTGTTATGATGAAGCAAAATACACAGAAATTTGAGGCAATAACTGGTTTTCCATTTTTATTTAATTGACATCTCATCCGCCACTAGAATGTACAGTAAGCGATAATTGACTCTGTGTCTAAAATGTTCTTCCATGGAGGAAACTTTAAATGTTCTCCATGAAGTTTGTCTTAAAGCAGTAAGATGAAATTCTTAAAATTCCATAAATTCACTGGTTATACATGTTTGTGGTTTAAAAACTACGTTTTTTCTTGTGTGGCAGGTGTTGCTCACTCTGCTTTTTGTAATAGGATGTGTAAAAGTTTGGCCAGGCTATAGTTAATTTTGAATTGTGCTAACATTTTCATGATTTTTTTTTTTTTTAAAGAGACACTTCCCAAACACAACTTTGTTGTGAATACACTATATGTGAACAGACAGTGACAATAGTGCAATATATTGTTCATAATGAAGTTGTCCTGTGTCCGTTGGTTTAACTGATGGGAGTGAAGTCCCAAATCAGCAATAACAGACAATCTTCATTGTTGTGTGTTTAAAGTTAATCCTTAATATGTTAGTTGATGTTAAAGACACAGAGGTGTCTACATACTGTAGTAACAGTGAAGCATTTGTAGATCAGACATATTTAATTAAAACAAAGACAAGAGGGAAAGTGGGATGATTTGTTTAATGTTGTGAAAAGTGTTCATTCTCATAACATAGAGCATCCAGAATTTGTGTTCAAAATTTCAAACCAAAAGGCAAATTAAACTGCAGGTTTCCACAGGCAGAAATGAACAAATCAAAGCCCTGGGCCGCACACTAAAGCTCCGTGACTGCACGAAAGCAAACCTTTACCTGCTATTTTGAGTCTACTCTGCCTTGCAGGTACCTGTAAAGGCACAAACTTAAAGATGAGGATGAAATCAACTTTTTCTCGTTATGCCTTGTTTTTGTTTTTTTTTATTTCTCCATCATTCCCAGTGTCTTGTTAAACATTCCAGATATTTCAGACATTCCACCAGACTCGAGCTGGTAACACACAAACTTAGATTTACACTACACCTCAGTAAATGCCTTTTCAGCCTACAAGTACATCACAATGAGTAACTTAAATTTGATGCTATTACAACCCCAAAATTTATGCTAGAGTGAATCTAATTCACGCTACCATTAATGGCACTAAAAACTTACTGTGGAGAGTTATTTTAGGAAAAATCCCACATGAAGTCTAGGGGAAATCATAAATGTGCTATTTGCAGTGATCGGTTAAATCTCGTGACAAATTTTGTTAGAAAATATTTTTGTGATCCACTTGTGCACAGTAGCTGTAGGTGTTTAATTAAGGTTTTCAAAACCAGCTGTTTTGCCACATTTTGACTGTTTTTTATTAAGCTAGCTAAACATGAAATGACACTAATTATGATCTTGTGTAATTCTGTGGCGTAGAGAAAGGGAAATTTAGCTTTTCTCTGTGTTTTGTGAGCTCTGTAATCATGGTGAATATATCTATATGTATATATGCTGAATATGTTAAAAAAAAAAAAACATCAAATGGCACAGTGTGGTAAGGTCACCTGTAGAGCACATTTATTGAACTTCCTGTGATTTTAATGTACTTATAAACTGCCTTTGCCAGCCTCTGTTCCAACAGTGTGTTAGCCGATAGTTAGAAGCCAATGTGTTTCGTGCACTTGAATCCATTATCACAGCAGTTATTCAGTCAAACCAAAGAATAGTGCTGGTAGTTTTAGACTTAGACAAGGGGTGTCATTCCAATTTAGTTACTGCATATCTGATTTATTTTACAATTCTCAGGTATTCTAGTTAAGTTTTCATAGAAGTTAGCCATAACTAGCCTTTACTTAGTGTCTCATTAGCTTCTTGGCTAAAGAATTGAACATTTTCATTGCTTAGCAAGCCTTTAGCTGCAACCTTTATGTATGAATCACAGATCTCTTTTTTTGGCCCAATTATGATATAGAAAGCTACAATTACTGCCCCTGTAAAGGACTCCCAGCTACAACACCTTATCAAACATCATTATACTCCTTCAGGCTATCAGTGAGTCGTTAAAAAAACTGGTGTGCTCTGAAATCAGACCAACCTTCTCATCTCATCCACTGACACCATCATAAACTCATTCATCATCATCTTGTAAATGTCAGTTGATTGCGCTCCAAATGGCTTTTTTGATCACTGCCTAAACAAACTGCCCAAGTCATGCGTAATCAATATCCTGTTGTCCAGTAAACTCTGTCAGAAACCCACTTCAGTTTGAAGTCACTCATTTGTGCTGCTCATACAGCCATTAATAGGATTAAAAAGCTGCCTGAAAAACATGGTACTTAAAAAAAAAAAAACATGTTCATTTGGTGTATTCTTTTGTACTGCAAAATCTTCTCACCCCCCCTCTATCTCCCTATTTGTTGACAAAAATGTATGCATGCTTATGGTGTGCGATGTAGGCAAGGTTGTTGATATAATCGTTCTGTGTCCTCTCTGTGTTTCAAAGCTCCACCTGTTAGCCTCACTGCATGCCATTTTAGACTAATATTTCAGTCTGTAACTTTCCTGCAAAAATGGAATCACCACACACTGAGAATAAAGTGATTTCATATAATTTTTCATCGTCTTGTGTTTCTGCATTCAAACAGTTCTGCAGCAAGTCTTTGGCTACCTCTGTGTACAATTAAAAAAAAAACAATATATGGAAGGAGTGATAGAGTCATGTAGTGTATTTCTGGGAGACAGGATCATCCCTGCTTTGTGAGACTGAGACGTGACCTGCCGTCACGGATCATATCCCATTGCATGGCATTCGTTAAGGAAGTATGTGCAAAGACCTTTAATGTATATCACATGTTACTGTTTGTGTCACTCAATCCTGTTTTTCATCTCAACATGACTGTTGTGCATTTTTTACTTTTTATTTTTTTTCTCAGAAGGAATTTCAACATCTATTCAATAAAAGCGAAAAGGGCTGTAAACAGAATGCAGTGTGTCGTTCAAATCGTGATTGGAGGGAGACCTGACTTGTGATCGTGTCACAGTGAGTACACAGACATCAAAGACATGCAAATAGCATCTCTCATAGCAAACTGTTTGCCATAAGTGGGCCTGTGATATGGGTAACAGCAATCCTTTTACATCAAACAAGTCCACTGAAAAGATAATGGAGGAATGCCAAGGAAGGATTAGGGATGGCAGTGACTTTTGAGTTGGGTTTAATTTGGGAACAGAAAGGAGGCTGAAATCAAAATCAATTAATACACTTTGACATTTCTGAATTTATTGCTAAGCTCATGAGTTTGGATTTTAAATGAGTCCGAAAGGTTGCAAGATTCACCTTTTACCATTTACCACGCAAAGCTTGTCATTTATTTACCTCCCACTCATACATAAGTAAATTTCACTTTGTGAAGGTGAGCTGACATGTCATTCTTCTCTGCAGTGCTGCTGTGCATTTTCAGAAATACACAACTTTTTTTTCAAGAATAACAAACACATGAATGTATTCAGTTGCTCTGTTGGCACATAAATAATAGTGTTTTCACTTGTCTGATATATCAGAATCCAACTTGGTTGCACTTCATAAACCACATGTGGTTTGCAGAGCACATGGGGAAAAAAAATCTTTCTCACTGTCTGTTCCAACAGATGTTGAGCGATTTATGCTCTGCCAGCTCGTCATGCATAAATACCCCCACCCCACTGACAGGTTGTTATTATTAGCATTCATGGTGGCATTACAGCAGTACATTAAGATTAACAACTAAATGCAACCTTAACATTTGTGCATGTAAAAAGTAGTAAATCTCTTAGTCTAACATCTACACTTTCATAGCGTCAAATGAAGCTAAAAGAAATGCATTCAAAACATTTTTCTCAAGCTTAACTCAAAGAAGCGAGGCTTATGTTTATTGTGGATTGATATGAATCTTTGCTTTGCGCATTTCATCCATGTAGTGTTATAAAATCCTCTGATTTATAAGTTGTTTTGAAAATTCAAAAACACTTTTTGAGAATTTGCAACTAAAATGCTCAGCTAAAGTTAAGCATAAATATTGTAGGTTGTTAGTCTGTTACAAGAGGTTAAATTAAAGTCATCAGTCTGATCTTCTTGTCTTTACATTTTACAAACGATGAAATTGTGGAAGACAGATGTTTCTAATACAGTACCAGTCAAAAGTTTGCACACACTCGTGTCCAAACTTTTGACTGGTACTGTAGGATGGTCAGAATCAATGCAGCTGGACAGCCTGACTTTTAGTTCCCAGGCATTTAAATGTCTACACTAATTAATAACCTTTAAATTTCTAAATAAATGTCATCCTTACTAAGACATAATCTGAGTACTTTGGATCTTATTCTGGAGCCACCGATAACGTCAAACAACACACTAGCAGAGCTGTGCCAATCTTGATTACTAAACTGGATTTTATTAGTAAAAATCAGTGGAGAGTGTCTCTCTAAACTGACAGCTACTCACTGTTGGGAAGCTGAGCATTAGTTTTGGCCTGCAGACTTGTCCAAATTGTATTTCCAAGAGAAAGTGAAAGTTCGCAAAGATGTTTTAGATCTATAGGTCAGAATATGAAAGATGTCTTTTTCTTTTCCAATTCTTCTGATCACCATTATGCTGCATGAAACCTTGACTTTTAAGCCATCGTTCTCTTTCTTGCTGTTAGTTTTATTTGCACACAAGCCCATATATTATGATTCTAGCCAGGCTGGAGGCTGCAAAATTACTACCAAGCTCCCAGCTGGCTAGCTCAGATCACTGAACTGAGATCCCTGTTCTCCAGCTATGACATTTAAAAGAAAAGACATTACTTGTTTCTCTTTCACTTTATTTAAAGTTTCACTAAATTAAAACACACCAAAAACCACCATCATCTCTCATTGTGTGTGCCATTGTATTCACACAGTCAGTGGATTCCCATAATAGTTCCAGACTTACTGTAGTTGCTCTGTTTAAGACATGATTGCAGTGCCTCTGACGGTTTCAACCACTTCAGACTTTTGAGCATACACAAGGGTCTTGGCTCCTCCTTTGCAATAAAAGTCCATAAGTCTCCCTGCAGGAAATGGAGGTATAAATCAATTCCATTAGCATTCATGCTCTGAGGTAGTTTTTTTTTCAAACCGAGCTGCGTTTGTGCTCTCTGAGCAGCACTTAGGCAGCAGGAGAGCCATGGCTCTATTGGTGTCCTGTAGACATGCAACAGTCGATGTCAATTAACTGCTCTCCACTGGGCACTGGTTCCTGGCTTCACACCAGCCAGTGTGTGCAGACTGAAACTGGAATCTGATTTCTTTTTTCTTTCATGAAAAACGTCATGAGAACATGGACAGAATTGCTGTTATTAGTGGCAGTCTGACTATTGCAATATAATATATGGTGGTCATAATAAGAAAGACAGAAAAGATTAGTGATTATATATTGACTGCAGTGTTCAGTGGTTGCTTTTAGAACTACAGAAAAACATACTCCCATTGGTCAAACTCTGCAACTTTGCTTTAAAATATCATGTTGCTTTTCTATAACATTCAACACTTATCAGACAATACATTATATCACAGTCCAACAATACACAATGTGAAGGAAATCAACAATACTTAGCTATTTTGGATTTAGTCCTTTACATAAGTAATGTTAGTTTGAACTTTAAAGTATAGATTTCAAATGATTCTGTCAAACTCTGGATTGCCATTAGCAACTGGAAACAGTAATGTGAAAATGTGACGTTGCAGTGTGACTCTCCAATCTCTGTGGCCACAAGTGACAGTTCCAGGACAATGGTAAATGTTAAATTAGAGTGGAGATTACCTGCCAAATCACCTGCGTCAAATGTTATCAGACCATTAAATGGCCATTATCAGTTGTTATATCCCTTGCTGGTCATACCTGTAGGAATGATAACTATCTTGAAGATGGATCAGTAAGCCATTATCACCTCACTGAATAAATGAACTGGTACTTACATAGTGCCTTTCTACTCTATGTGAGCACTCAAAGCGCTTTATACTACGCATCTCATTCACCCGACCTCACACACATTTATACAAGCACTTTTTCTATACTTAAGTGCTTTTCTAACAATCACTCACACATTCACTCTCTGATGAGTGCATCGGGGGCAACTTGGGGTTCGATATCTTGCCCAAGGACACTTCAGCATGCAGACTGGCGTAGCCAGGAATCGCACCACCAACTTTCCGATTAGTAGACAACCTGCTCTACCTCGTGAGCCACAGCCACCCCAAGGCATGAGTCATTTGCTGGATTTTCACCCAGGAGACTAGGGTTTGTGTCTTGTGTGGGACCTTGTGTTTTTAGACTTTAGTTTTTGAGCTTTTGATTTCACTCATTGTTTGGCTAGGTTAAAGCACCAAAACTGCTTCAGACAGCCTAGGAAAAGACCTAAGTTTGGATTAAATTTGTCAGCAAAGATGCTTTTTTATGACTAGGCAAGGCAAAATATGACACTGACAACACCAGTACTGATTTTATATGCACTTACTGGCATGACTGCAAGAGGCCAACTATGTAATCTGTGTTACTTTTTATCAGTTATCAGAAAGGATGATATGCACCTCCTGGGATACTAGAGGGGGTAGTGGTCTGAAGCATAACTATCAAAGCGATGTAAACTGACAATGACTACTAAATGTTGATAGCATTTGAAGCAGATGCCAAATCACATCTGACAGATGAAGTGAATAACTTTTTATTATATAGTTAACAATAGCACATGCCAAGGTCTGAAATATATTAATTGGTATGGGTACAGTTGTCATCAGCATGTTAGATGCATGAATGGTATATTGTTATAAAAAGTTATTAGAGCCAGTAAGACAGTAAGCATCTCCCAAACAGCAAGGTTTGTGGGGTGGTCCTGATCAGCAGTGGTGAATGCCTACAAAAAGTTATGGAAATGAGAGGGGACAAACCATGTTGGGAATGTGCAGGAGCACATGAGCTGTAGTTCTGAATTGCAACTTACAGATTTAAAGGATCTGCAGTTGACGTCTTGGTGTGAGATCCCAAAGGTCATCAGCTCAGAGGTCTCGTAGACTCCATGCTTTTAGCTGCAAGCAAAATATCAGCAGCATATTAGTTGTTCTCAGTGTTTTGGCTCAGTGCATAATGTCAGTTGCACAATCATTTTGTTAACAGAAAGTTGCTTAAACTGCTCCATGCATTGACACCTTCTTTTATCAATAGGATCACTTCTGCTTTCAAGGAAGCTGCATCTCCTGTAAGTACTGAATGTATAAGTAATGTGTCCTTAAAGTTTAGCCTTAGGCTGTGGACAGCAGGCTGCTCATCAGTACACATGTGCTTGCTTGTGTAGCTGTAGATGGAAATCAACAATGAAACATACGGTCAGTAAGACCAACAGTGTGTGTGCTCAGCATGGCCATATTTCTATATACCAAAACCAAAACACAGAAATAGGCAATCATCCTGAAAAGGGTTTGTTTATGTAAATCCAGTGGACACACTGCTCCGAACAGATAAGCCTGCTGACTCCTCTCATTTGCATATGTTGATTATGTATATGCAAATGAACTCTCTTGAAGTAAATGTGATTCAGGTCTATGAGTTTGACAGTCATATCACTGAAAACACCTCAGTTCCCACTGTTCAGCCCTACATTCAGTGTACCTAGATGGGTATCACAGCATCCTGGGGACACTCTGACTGACAAGTCCTCCGCGATGAGATCGCAGCAGCTACCACAGCTCAGAGGAAGCTATAATAGGTCCATTTAATGAAAAAAGTAGCCCAGAGACCTTCCCCACCCATATCAGCAATAGACAAGGGAGTGGCGTTTTTATCCACCTTGGTGACAAGAGGTTGGACGTATTATAAGGCATTTAATTTAAGCACAGGACTCCAAGGGAACAATCTTCCATTTCACTGTGTTAAAAGGAGCAGACAAATGGGCTGAAAAGGATTTAAAAAGTTCGTTTAAAGAGCACTCATGACCTCAATTAATGAGCATTTCTCCTCTGAGTATGAAGTGCTACATAGCTGACATGTGATAATGTGTAGTCTTTGCCACTCTTCCTCGAAACCTTATGTGAACAGACCTACTTTATATATAGAACTTCCTCCATCAATAAATAGAAGATGTAGACTGGGAATATGAATACTGCATGTCTCCCCCATCAGGGTTTGAAGGAAGTAAACAGGATGTTTTCCTCCATCTATAAATACTACAGTGCTTCAGCACCTTCCGGGAATCTGTCAGTCTGAAGTGCTTCTTCTCCTGTCTCCAAAAAAAAAATAAAATAAAAAATAAAAAATCATTTTACATTTAATCAACCAGCATTCACACTGGGATACCAGCTGTACTATAGATTCAGCTAATGTGGCTCAGCATTCTCATACTTTCTGGTTATTCTGCTTAGAGCATGTAGTAAATGTAGTATTACCCAGCATGCTTCAAAGGTTTTCTATTAGTTTCACTCCTTTTTGTGTATTCAGATGAGATTATTCTGTTTTTTTCTTAACCTGCTTTTTTTTCTGCATTTGAGACACTGATGACAGCCCTGAAGGCTTTGACCTTGGTTGAATATAAAAGGTGGACACAGCCACCAGGATGTCACCTGTTTTGAAACTTTTTTTTTAGCATTTTGTCCATCTCCATGATGACTTTTTTGGCTCTATAAGTGACCATATTTGGACCCAAGGGCAGCTGCATCCATAGACTGTCTGGGTGCATCACACAGAGACAGATTCCTGCTAATTAGTGCTCAGTAACATCCAAATAAAATCCTAGAATTTCACTCACTGGCAGTACAGGCTTCCTTGATGATGTGTTACAATACAATTAAAGAACAATTAACAACATTTGAAGCCAGATTAGTTGTCAGATAATAGCATTATCAGTCAGTCAGCCTCTATTTTTATTATGTTTACGCCTTTGTAAAATTTAAGCAGGTGAGTTAAAAACTTACCTTCATTGTCTTGAGAGAGAAAATTAGCAAAAGACACCCAAAACAGTTTCTTGTAGCGGGCTATAAACATTTTTATTTCTGCTGTTAAGTTGGACATTTTAACACTGGAGTCAGGGGGGATTGACTCACTTTTGGAGCCAGCCTCAAGTGGCCATTGGAGGAACTGTTTCTTCAAGCTGGCTTTATTTTTTCCCGCTGCTTGAGGTTAACATCCCTTAAGACACCACTACATCAAATCGGTTTTGTCATGTGTGTGTCCGGCGTCCTTTACTCTTTACCCGCTGGAAAAATGTCCCAGCTGAAAACTGTAATTGAAAACAGCCCATCTAAAGATTTGAATTTATGTGATCTGGAGATGGTTTCTGATGAGCAGACTGGGAGCATCAGTGGACTGCTGTTTCAGATTAAAACTGGAACTATGTTACACTGATTGAACATGAAAATTATGGCCCATTGCAACAGAGAGTTTTTGGAGTTTGACACTAGCAAGAGATTGCACTTCAAGCAATATTAGCCAAAGTGTGAGTGTTTATGATTGAACATTTTTAAGCTTATTTAAAGATGAGGAAGAAATCATCTGTATGGATTTCATTCTATGTTTTTACTTAATTTTAGGCATCCTTAGCTGCTTTCTGCTTTTACATTTTTATGCTGCTTCTCGGGGACACCAAAGTCATAGATTTTAATTTCATTTTCAAAGTCAAAAACATTTTATGTATTGTTTCAGTGTCTTTTAAAATATATTTGACACAGTTTGTCACCAAAAATGGATTCTTGGTTATTGCCACCTACTAAAACAGTACTTTACATGTCATGTTCATAAACAGGCCTACTTGTATAGCACAGCATCAGAGGCTTGGTCTAGCTTCCTCAGTATAGCCTTACTTCGTAAGTAAACATAAATGTAATGCCCGAACTGTAACAGTACATTTAGCTGAGCTCAATCTGAAACCTTACTTCACAGAAAGTGCTCTTGTGGATTAAGCGCTGCTGAGCTGCAAAATTGAACTGCCAGTCGTCTATGGAAATTTGATAACAGAGGGTAATGCTCTGAGCCTGATGTCTGAATTCTGACTCTGAAGAAGCTGTGGCAGAGAGTGCCATAAGGTAAATCACCGTTTATATGGCTATTAGTGTATTGGCAATGTAGTAAAGGTGGAAAAGGCGAAAAGAAGAAATCGGACTATGAGATAAAGATTGCACAGGTCCCCAGTGAAAAACTGTAATATCTTATTACTAACCCAACTGATGAAGCATCTGAAATGCCTCAGTCCAAGTTCCCATGTTGCATCTTTGAGTCCGCCTACATTTCCTCTTATCCAGGCCTTAGTGGGCTGTTTGATCTATCCAGAAAACCAATTACATATAGCAGACATCCTAATTGACTCAAATTTAATTTAAGACATTCATTTGTTCCACCGTCAAGAGATGGGCCAAGATTTATGCAGAGGAGCCCCTGTGCTGCATTTCAAATGGGCAGCTTTGAAATTGAAATGCTGGCTTTTGTATAAGAGGAACCACTGGGCAGCTCATGATCTTCAATCTGAAGCCACTGACTTAAAGAGCATGTCGTTTAATTTGAGATTCTTGTCAGTGCAGGATATTTTAGGAGATTTATGTGTCTAAAATGCAGAATCCCAATTACTTAAAGCAGTGGAGTGTGCCATAGCTCTGCCTTAAATGGCTAACCCCAAATTTTAACACTGAAATACAGCGTTTCCTCTTAATGCTCTGTGGCTAGAAGTCAGTGTATGAAATACTTTCATTTTCCACAAAGTACCGAGCCTATTGAAAAAACGATGATCCGAAGTATTAAAAAAAAAACGTTCCAGCTTACAGACGTTGAGTCATAACCTAAAAATGTAACCTGATTTTATTAATGGGCTACTTTTTTTGAAGTCTTTGAAATCAGATATCTGATTAGAAACTAGGACAGTCCACTTACAATTAGCAACCACTCAAAATTTTCCAGTTGGAGATGAAAATAGGACAGCAGGATTTTTTGTTATTATTGTGGTACATTCCTTATCTGTGACTCCATATGGATGTTTAGCTCCAGCAAGAATAAACTGACAGAGGTGGAAAAGATGGCTGTGCTGATATTTACAAGGGGGTTTCTGGCGAGATGGGTGGATTTTCTGACCCAGAAATTATAGACCTGAAGAAATAGTGGCAATATCAGTCTAAAACAGTCTCTGTTCACAGAGCTACAACACGCAGTGGCTAAACTCATCTTAACTAATGTTTATGATTCGTTGGGAGCCAATAAAGCCCACAAAAGTGATTTTCGTTAATCAAAAATGAAGTTAGAGCGGTGACATGCCTTTTCATTAAACACATTCAAATATGCATGCAGTAATATTAGAAGGTACAGACAAGATTGCTCATTAAGCCAGGCACAGCATGAGATTGCCTGAGTGCACCTAAAACACATGCAATTTTCTCAGCAGACAGTTTAACAGTGGAGATTCTCACAGCTTAAATTGGATCTAAAAATAGTAAAAGAGGTGTTGAAGTAGACCAGGTGAGCACAGTACCAAATTTAGTGAACTTCCATGTCAATATTAGGATGTAGGGCTAGTGAGAACAAACATGATCCACTCGCAACCTGTCACTAAAGTGTTGGAAAATAGGGATGTGATTATAATTGGAAAAAAGAAGAGCATGGGGTACGTGACCACTTCAGTCCTCATGAGACTTCTGGGAGCATCAAAGAGTCCACAGAGGTCATGACTCATCACACACTTCAATTCCAGGTAATGAATAATGCAATTTTAACCATTACCCATTCAGTACTGTGAATGGCTTAAACATTTTTTTAATACCTACAATATTTCAACAAGAAATTGTCCATTTTTAGACCCTGAAGGGTCAAATTGGGAATTTTATGTTTCTGCATTCACTCAGAAGTTTTGCCTTTCTTCACAGTTTTTACCTCACTTCAAGTTTTGTATTTTCTTGCATTATTTAGAAGTTCCTTGCATCAGTTCCCTCTGATCTGTTGAAAACGGCAGCACATGTGGGCGTACGATCAACTGTGGGTGCTCAGGAGTGATCAGCTAGATGGGTAACTGCAGGAGCTAATTCACTCAGGTTTCTTATTCACTGCTACTGAGGCGGATTAAGACAGGATTTAGGATTCAGCTGTGATTATGACTGCAAACCTCAAGTGCTTTTTTATTAAAGGTAAATCAGATAGCAGCACCACAGGCTCAAATCCCGTGTTTCTGAGCAATGCTTTCTTGGCTCATGTTAACATTTGGAGCAGAAAAAATAGTTTGTACAGCTACCATAGCCTTGTCCATAGCACCACACAGTACATTCAACCACAAGCAGCAGTAGGATGAGCATTAACAATATCCACAGCCGGGGAGAACAGCTGCAGCTGTGCTCACAGCCATTGGCTGTATATTGCATAAGCTTAGCCTTTTGAAAAGAGGGAAGGAGAAATGCATAATGTAAGGTTAAACATCATCTCTCCATTTTACTTAATGTCTGCAAAGTGTCTGCCTAAACTTGGTTCACACCAATACCAGCAGATCAGCAGTTTCTGAAATACTCAGACCAGCCAGTCTGGCACCAACAACCATGCCACATTCAGAGTCACTTAAATTATCTTTCTGCCCCATTCTGATGTTCCCTTTGGACTTCAGCAGGTCGTCTTGATCTTGTACACATGCCTAAATGCAATGAGTTGGTGCCATGTGATTGGCTGATTAGATATTTGTATTAACAAGCAGTTGAACAAGTGTACCTAATAAAGTGGCTGGTAATGTGTGACTCGTGAATATGTTCATAATCACAAACTATGGTGTAGATAAGAGGAATGGAGTAGGATAAACTTAAAGGAAAAGTATGTGAATAGTGTTGTGGAGGTGAAGAGAGTGTTTGGCAGGATCATGAGTTTGAAGCTGGAAATCGAAGGGCTGATGCTGAATGTTGTCAGTGTGTATGTCTCACCGGTTGGATACCAGTTAGAAGAGAAAGAGGAATTCTGGAGTAAGTTGGATGAAATGGTAGAGAGTGTCCCCAGGGGGGAGAGAGTGGTGATTGGAGCAGACTTCAATGGACATGTAGGTGAAGGGAACAGAGGTGATGAGGAGGTTTTGGGTAGGTATGGTGTTAAGGAGAGAAATGCAGAAGGACAAATGGTAGTGGATTTTTCCAAAAGGATGGAAATGGCTGTGGTGAACATGCACTTCAAGAAGAGGGAGGAACATAGGGTGACGTATAAGAGTGGAGGAAGGTGCACACAGGTGGACTACATCTTATGCAGAAGGTGCAGTCTGAAAGAGACAAGAGACTGCAAGGCAGCATCAGACGATAGTCTGTAGGATGACTTTGGACATCAAGAAGAGGAAATAAGTAAAGACCAAGGCAGCTTCATGCTGAGAGAGCACTACAGATGTGATGTTTGCTTTGAGAGTGTTGATAGAGAAGTATAGAGGAGGTCAGAAGGAGCTGCACTGTGTCTTTGTGGATCTAGAGAAAGAATATGATAGGGTGCCAAGAGAGGAACTGTGGTACTGTATGAGGAAGTCCGGAGTGGCAGAACATGTATGAGCATACCAAGACAATGGTGACGTGTGTGGTATGAGTGAGAGATGGATTTAAGGTGGGGGTGGGATTATATCAGGGATTGGCTCTGAGCTTCATCTTGTTTGCAGTGGTGATGGACAGGTTGACAGATGAGGTCAGGCAGGAGTCTCTGTGGACTGTGATGTTTGCAGATGACATTGTGATCTGTAGTGAGAGTAGTGAGTTGGTGGGAAAGAGCCTGGAGAGGTGGAGATATGCTCTGGAGACAAGAGGAATGAAAGTCAGTAGAAGCAAGACAGAATACATGTGTGTGAATGAGAGGTGTAAGAGTGAAGATGCAAGGAGCAGAGGTAGTGAAGGTAGATGAGTTTAAATACCTGGGGTCAACCATCCAAAGCAACAGACAGTGCTCAAGAGAGGTGAAGAAGAGAGTGAAGGCAGGGTGGAGTGGATGGAGACGAATGTCAGGGGTGATGTGTGACAGAAGGACAGCGGCAAGAGTGAAAAGGAAGGTTTATAAGATGGTAGTGAGACCTGCTATGATGTATGGTTTGGAGATGGTGGCGCTACCAAAATGACAGGAGGCCAAGCTGGAGGTGGCAGACTGAAGATAAGATTTTCACTGGGAGTGACCAGAATGGACAGCATTAGTGGTTAGTATATCCGAGGGACAACTCAGGTCGAGCTGTTTGGAGACAAAGTTAGAGAGGCAAGGCTGAGATGGTTTGGACATGTGCAGAGGAGGGACAGTGGATATATTAGACAAAGGATGTTGAAGATGGAGCTGCCAGGCAAGAGGAAAAGAGGAAGACCACAGAGAAGATTCATGGATGTAGCGCGGGAGGACATGTAGAGGGTTGGTGTGATAGAGGAGGATGCTGGGATAGGGTGAAATGGAGGCAGATGATCCACTGTGGTAACCCCTAAAGGGAGCAGCCAAAAGAAGAAGAAGAAGATACACACAGAACTGTGAGGTGTTAATAGGGCCATGGCCACCCCTCCATCCCCATTTGCCTTGCTTGAAACATTACTTTAATGTAGTATTTTACAGTTTGATTTGCTAATTCAACCCAATAGTTATCAAGTCATACACTTCTACATCTACATGCATACAATAATAAATCACAACGGCCGTAAGGTGACTTCATTTTTTATGTCCTTTCTGGGAAGTTGTTTTGCGTACTTATGAATGACTCATTATGAACAAAGCCCTTAATATAAACTTTTTATTAAGCACAAAATGCCTGTATGAAAAGTATTTGAGGTTTGAAGGTTTAATGTCCTATTTTCACAACATGAGGCAGTAAAAACAGAAATGTTCCCGGTGCAAAGCTTTTCCTGTTGTTCACTTTAATTGTGGCTGCTACTGTGGTCTTAACATTTCCCTTCTGTCGCCTCAGAGAAAGATGGCAAAGTGACCCCAGGAAAACAAACTGAGCACAAAAACAAAGAGTCGTTATATCAGGCAGACTCCACATTTCCACTGAACAAAAGGAAACACTGACTTTTATAATAGCCACAGCAACAAAGCTTTATTTCCCCAGGTGTCATGGTGATTTTTTCTTTTGTATAGAAGCAGTGTAACACAAAAGATGTCCAGCAATGTTTGTCTCTTTAGTGCTGGCGTTTTAATTGGATTTCTTTGAAAGATCAGATTAACCTCAAGAGGCTTCTGCCTCTGGTTGTGGCCTGACACCGAGTTTCAGCCTGACTCTCTGTGAGGCTGATTAAATTGCTTCATGTTTGTGAGGGCTGCCATTTATCATGTCTGGACTTGCTTTTGATTGATTCTTGTTTTTTGCAAACACGATCTGTTGAGGGTTCACAGGGGATTCATCCCAAAATAATGCATTTCCCTCTGCAATAGATGTCCATGCAAAATTACACTTTATGATTCAAAAACAGTGCTGTAAAGCATGCAGAAAGAGATGCAGATGTGTTTTGAAGAGATTAATGTCACAGATTAAAATCTGGGTTATTATTTACAAAGAATTATCCAAACTCATTTTGTTTTGTTTAATATCAGTGCAGCAGACCTTGCAGCTTTAATTATAAATAAAGACAAGTGTGGCAGTTTTTAAAGAACCTTGTACCCTCATGAAGGAAGCCCTCTTAGATATTTAATTAGGCCACTCATTTAAATTTCATTTGGCACTTGCTTAACGCCATTATCTTTGCATGACCTATTCTTAGGCTTTATAAATATTCAGTTTATTTATAATGATCTTGATTATAACCAAGTGTTTAACAATCATGTGTAATTAAATGCTGCAAGGGTCACAAAATGCCTTCTCTTTTATAATGTAATTACAACATCCTATCAGACATACATAAATATAAAATGTACTGGAAAGAGTACTGAAAAAAGTACTCTTGTAACTATTATTGATAGCTGGAGCTACTGCTCTTCCCAAGCGGCTATCATTGTCATGGTCCTGAGTCTTTTAAATTCTTGTTCATTATTTGATATTTTATTTGGTTCTTTATTTGGTTTATTGTTGCATTTGATTTTTCATGTATCTTGATCCTTTACTTTTTGGCTTCAGTTTATTTCCATTTGAATTCTGGGTAGCACTTTGTAGTACAGCTTGGTAATGTGGTAATAGTGGGGTAATACGGTGGAAACAAGAAGGTAATAAAATGGGAAAGTTGCAAGTTATTACCACTTAATTACCAAAGTAATATCGTGACATCCAAGTAATTATCTTGTATCAACAGTGGTTATAGCTGAGTAATATTACATTGAAATTTATGTAAGTAGGGTTAATAATTTGGAAACAAATGTATGCCTATGAGGCAATAGTAATAGTATAGTAATATTTTGGTAACAATATGATAACCTGCTGGAAATAAAATGGTAATATTTGTGCATTTTAATCTTTATATACTAGACTTTTGTAGCAACCTGATAATAATAAGGTAATATTAGTTGATACTTTAACATATTAGGATACTATTACCATATTATTAGTTTCCATCTAATTCCATGTAGGTTATTAACATTGAATTAGAAGGAAACAAGCAGTTTTGCATTTTGCAGCCCTGATTCCAGGTTATTACACAGAAACTACCACACGTTTCCTGGTAAAAAGCTACAACATTAAAAATAATATTTGCACTGTTACCTTCAAACAAAGAGGAATGCTGGAGACAGGATCAGTTCCAGCATTATTATATGGTAATTATCCAAATATCTTAAGGTATCTACCAATATTACCTTATTATTATCAGGCTACTAATAAAAGTCAGTATATAAAAATTAAAATGCACAGATATTACCATTTTATTTCCAACACGTTATATTGTTACCAAAATAATACTATACTATTACTAATTGGCTTTGCACATTTGTTTCCACATTATTAACTCCAGTTGCTGGCAGGGTATTAACCAATTACATAATTTTCAATGTAATATTACTCAGCTAAAACCCCTGTTGATACAAGATAATTACTTGGATATTACTTTGGTAAAGGTGTGGTGGCGCTCTCATTTGGTGTTGGCTCTCTGTGGTATCGTATCACTTCCTGTTCCTGTTACATCGCACAGTGGTGCTTGCTGTGTATCTTAACTTGTGTAGCTTGATTAACTAACTACTAACTTTTGCATAGTGACTTATTTTCATAGTGTAACCTACACGTGCTTTATTAATAGCACACTTTCTGCTGAATTACCTGCAAATTTATATTCATATCATTCACTCATTGTGTCTTTGGGGATTCGCTAGCTTAGCGTAGCCTTTAGCTTAGGTCGTAGCCGAATCACTGTCAGCATGACTTCTCCTGTCTCACCTCTTTCCTGCTCTGTGAGTCAAATGTTTAGCTATTCCTCGGCCTCCTTTATTAATAATGATACTTGTAATAAATGTAGCCAGTTTGTAGCTTTGGAGGC
>VUQI01060665.1:0-21034 GCA_015106735.1 Paratilapia polleni
TCATTATATTCCACAGAAGGCAGACATCTTTAGAGCCAATATCTCTAAAACTAGGAAACTCAAACCAAAACAATCTAGATGCATGAGTAACACTACAGGGAAGCGTAAAACATTTTTCATCCCTCTGATTTTAAGTCATTTTACTCCTTTTGTACAGCCACACCATGTAGCCTTTAATCACCCAACATCCTCCTCTACAACCCTAGAGAATCAATACAATGTACCCAGTAAACTTCACTACCTTGCTGCTTAGTGATGCTTCCTTGCATTCAATACTGTGACACTGAGTTCAAGTGCTACTTTTGTGCACGCTGTCCTTCTCAGTTATAAAGACGTCTAGTTGGAAATGCTGACTAGTAGCACGCAAAGACAACTGAACACAGATGGTAGGAAAACGTACTTTACCGTCAGATTAAAGCTATAGCTGCCTGCATGCACTGTATGACCCTAGTCTCTCTTTATTTTGAAATTTCACTTATTTGGTTGAGCACAACACAACTGAACTGCTTCTTAAGGTGGAGACCTCTCTCTCTTTGTATTCCCACAAAGCCTCAAGAGCTCACCATGACAAAGTCATTTCAGTCTGTGGTCCTGTGAGAGTGCAGTGATATTCAAGGACAAATCACACTGTTCTCTGTATGAAGCCTGTGAGCAACACTTCTGGCATGCTGAATACTGCACTGTTGGTACTGTGTTGTTGGGTTTTTTGGTTTTATTTTTGTTTGCTTGTTTGTTTGTTTTTTTTGGGGGGGGGGGTGTTTCTTTGTGTGTGTGTGTGTGTGTGTGTGTGTGTGTGTAAAAGCCAGGAACCACATGTTTTACCTTTTGAAATGTTAAGACACTGCAGCTAAACACTGATGCAACTTCACCTTAATTCTCACTTCGCTGCCTGCTATTAACAGGTGAGTCAGCTTTGGGATGGTTGGTTTGCCATTGTGCAACTAATAACTGGTATGAACAAGCTAAAGGCTTTCAAAGGAATAGGCTACAGGAAACACCATGGCATGTTTGCTTTACAGAAAAATCTGTAGCTTGTGCCAAAATTATTTATCAGTTCAAACCTGCAGCATTTTTAAGTATGACAGTAAGAAGGAGATTATCAAGATAATAGGTAAAAGCTGCAAAACCTGTAGTTTAGGTATTCATTTTTGCTTTCATTGTGGATTTTGTTCTCACAGTTTATATCAGACATGCCTGTGCATATTCTGTAATTGTGGCTCAAAATTAATTCTTAGCAGAGCTGTCTCCTGATCCTGTTACAATACAGCAAACACCAGGCTTTAAATGTATAACTGTCATATCATAAACAAGCAGATAACTACTGATGTGTTTGAACAGGTCTTAGATTAAACCTTGTGTGGTGTTCACGTCTGTGGGACCCATTTCAATGTTTACCAAAAGAAAAAATATGCAATTTATTATTATTTCAACCTCAGACTCCTCGGCTTTGGCTCATTTTCTGTGAAGAACATAAAATAACACATTTTCATTGACTTCACACTATACACTCCCCTGCACATTTATATTGCACATGTGGTGTTTGGGTCTCACTGGGCCCAAGGGTAATAAAAGTGTGGAGGTGCTGTGTCCCCTCACACTGCCCTCCTCCTACATGGCCTGCTGTTAGTGTGTGTGTGTGTGTGTGTGTGTGTGTGTGTCTGTTTATTTTTTTTCTGCACCTACTATTCACCTACAAGGTTGCGGCATTGTTACATTTCAAGCACAGAAACCTGTCTACTCGGACATTTCCGCACATTTTACCCTCTGTCTTGCAGGAATCATCCTATATTTTCTCACACTCTATCACAACAACAAATAAATAGCTTTGCCTGTGTGGATCTGCATCGCAGTCGATCAAGATGGCAAAAAGGATCTCTGTTCAGAGGGCTTTAGAGATGATTTTTGAAGAGAGAAAAGCTTCGGAAGATAATGAAGAGGATCAGTTTTCAGAATATGAAGATCACATTTCATTTCATTTCAATTCAGAGTCTGACAGTGAGGATGAAATTGACCTTGAGCCAGCTCCAAAACCAGCCCGTCAGCAGCCAGCCACAGGACCAGCCAGTCAGCAGTCAGCTCATCAACAGACAGCAAGCCGAGAAATATGGATGTCAAAAGATGGTGAAATTGAATGGTCTCCTTGTTCAAAACAAAAACAGAGCCACGGTGCAGGGCTGTCAATGTACAACCAGGGCCGACATGGATGGCAGTTACTTACATCCAGGACATTGAGTCTTCTTTTGAACTTTTCATCCTAGATGAGATCCAGAAAATCATTCTGGATTGCACAATTTTAGAGGGAAGGAGTGTTTTTGGAGAGGGGTGGAAGGAGATGGACCAAAACCCATTTACATGCATACTTTGGGCTTCTTATCCTTGCTGGAGATTTCAGATCCAAAGGGGAATCCACAGAATCCCTGTGGGATGCAGAAAGTGGCAGAGAACCTTTCCATGCCAGTGTCTCTGGTAAACTTTCACATTATTTCCAGAGTTATAGATTACCGAGATGATAGACTAGCCCGGCGATGGAGAGACAAGCTAGCTGCCATCAGGACAGTGTGGGACAAGTGGGTGCACAGCCTTCGCCTGTTTTACAACTCTGGTCTCACTGTTGATGTGCATCTGGTGCCATTTCAAGACCATTGCCCCTTCAGTCAGTACATACCAACTAAATCTGTAAAATACAGAATCAAGATCTGGGCTGCCTGTGATGCTGCGTCATCATATGCATGGAACTTGCAAGTGCAGCCAGACAGAGGAACCCCTGAGAAGAGCCAGGGAATGACAGTTGTCCTGGACATGGCACAGGGACTCAGAAGACACAACATCACATGCGATAACTTCTTAACTTCATACAAGCTGGGCCAGGACCTCCTAAAGAGTAATCTGACAATGGTAGGGACAGTACAGAAAAGCAGACCAGAGCTCCCACTGCAGCTGCTGACTACAAAGAACAGGCCTGTTAACTCTTCCAAGTTTGTGTTCACAGCGGACATATCCTTGGTGTCCTGTGTGCCAAAAATAGGCAAAAATGTGGTACTCATGAGTACACTGCGGATGGGAGACATGCATGGCCAGGAGCATCAAAAACCAGAAATCATCATGCATTGTGATGCAACACAAGGAGGGGTGGATAACACGGACAAGCTGGTGACTGACTATAGCTGCAGAAGGAGAAACCTGCGCCGGCCCCCTGTGATGTTTTTCAGCATCCTGGATATCTCAGCATGCAATGCTTTTGTCATCTGGATAGCACTAAACCCAGACTGGAACGCAGGCAAACCCCAGAGGAAACGACTCTTCCTCGAGGAGCTGGGCAAGGCATTGATGAGACCTCAAATCCAGAGAAGACAACATATCCCAAGAACCCCAGCTTCTGCAGTCATCATGAGGAGGATTCAGGGGGACGATGCTGGTGCCCCTTCAGCCCAACCTGTAGAACAACTATCTGCAGAACCTGAAGTAAGTGTGAGGTGCCATTGCATGTGGTGCATGTCTGACTTTCTTACCTTGACCAGCTATAACGTGTGTGTGTGTGAGTGTCTATGAGAGAGAGGGAGAGAGAGAAAGAAAAAAGGTGTTTGAAAAATTCTTAATCTAATTATTTTCAGCATTCTAGGCGGGGGTCCGTGGCAACAAAAAGAAGAGCTGCGAGGTGTGTGGGCACAAGATGGACAGGAAGACACAGTACACATGCATCAAATGCAAGAAATATATATGCAAAACTCTGTCTCTCATGTGTTGTATAGGCTGGCATGTGTTCAGTGGGGCTGATGAGCTGTGTAGACTGGTATAAAGGTGTTCAATTTCAAGGTGTTCAATTTAGCATTGTTTCAGTGTTTGTTCAAAATAAAAATGCTTTTCAACCCATATGTTGATATTGATTTGTCCTTTTTTTTTTCACTTTATCCCAAACAGCAGATAGCACTATTATTTATAAATATGATATACCAGAGGTAAATGGTAAATATTAACTATATATACTGTCTCTATTGTTTGTAATTGGGAATTGGTATTTTTGCATAAATTGTTATGGCTGTATTGATTTAAAAACCCAATAATGTGTAATTGGCTGAGTAACAAAAACACAAACACCACACAAGGGTTAATAGACACTTTCATGATGTAGTCAAGGATATAACCCATCTTGGTGTTGGTTTGCTTTTAATGCCATCCCTTCAACTCTGACATATGTCTAACTCCTAAATCTATCAAATGCAGAATTGCAGTAAATTGCTCATATCAACTTTAAAATCTGAAAAATAAATAAAGCTCTTAGTGGCTGCAGCTTTGTCTTTAACAGAGAAATCCCAGTTCCACACCACACAACACTAGGAGTGAAAAATGCTAAATGTCATGAAAAAATAAAAATACTTCCTGGTGATAGTTTCAGATTAAAATAAGTTTGCACAAACATTAATCCCGATACAACCAAATGAATGCATGTATTTCAAGAATAAAATTTCCATGCACTTACATTCAAAGTGCAAAACAAGTTTCTGCAAACTAATTCAGTGACTGGTTTGTTTGTTTTTTTGTTTGTTTTTTGTCTTTTGGTATTTTTTTTAAGTTTGCTTTTTGTTTTTTTATTTTTTTGTTTGTTTGTTTTTTTATTTTTTTGTTTGTTTGTTTTTTTGCTGTGAGAAAGAAATCATGACATTTTATTATATGTGAGACGGGGAGAATTTCACACTGAGATCAATGTAATCTGTTCAAATTAGCAAGACTAACTGTGTTAATCAGCTAATATAATTAGGTCAGAGTTAGGAGTGGAGCACACACAGTAGTCAGTTGTTTTGGATTTGGAAAAACTGAGTGAATATGAGTACTCTTCATGTTTCAGGTCATATTTTAAGATAGCCCAATAGGAACTTTGCAGTTTTGCTGGATGAAAAAAAAAAAAATTTAACAGCCACAATTTTACATAAAAGATTTTCACACTGAACATCTAACAGAAAAGCCACTTTTTATTATTCCACTAAACCCTTTACTGCACCTGCCGAGGGAAGCAGAGACAATGGAGTAAAACGATCTCATCCATCAACTCCTCTGAGCCCTTCCCATCTCTCTTGCCCTCATCTCTTTGCTTCCTGTTGTGCAGGAAGCATAGCTGTATCTGCTCCACCCACTGGTTGGAAGGCTAAACACTGCGTGGGACAGAGATAAAAAGCAGGGGTGAATGACTGACGTGTTGATAAACAACCAAAGCTCACAATACTCCCATTCGGATCACTAAAAAGATAAACTAAAGTCAAAGTTAATGTATTTCAAGAAGGTGACATTAAAAAAAAAAACAAAAAAACATCAAGCGCATTAAAGCAAATTTGCTGAATGCAACCCACAAAGAAAGCTCCTTGCAGCTGCACATTTCCATTGTAAGAGGCTAGCAATGGTTCATTAACTCAGGAAACAGTCTGGCAGGAAAAGAACTGTTGGGTTAAATTAGGCTGCAGGAAGCCTTGTGCTTAGACAGCCTATTCTTTCCTGCTGGAAGGAAAGGTGTGATCATTGATGCACTCACTGATCTGCAGCTGCAGACCTCTGTACGTAAAACCAACATTCCACTGTTACATATGTTAAGTGGAAAAAATGATCCTGGCATTACAGAGGACTTTACATAATACATACACAGCCAGTTGTCAGTCTTTCTTCAATATGGCTATTAAATAAGTTTCCAAGTTGTGAGCCCAAGTGATAGCAGGATAGTGCACAGTGCATACAAATGGTATGTGAGTAATATTAGTAAAAGATACCGGCACATACACAGAATAATTCTGTGTGCAACTTCTGCATACCGGTCATTTTTCCACTTACAGATGCTAATGTTTACTTCCATTTTTGATGGTTTTATATGCCAGTCCTACATGTTGTGGTATGCCACTGCTTTTTAACCAGCATATTGCACACACCCACACACACACACACACACACACAAAACCTGCATGTCAATCATATCCCCTTACTACTCGGGTGTATATAGGTCCAGCATGACATTAAAACATGATTCTATTCATTCTTTTTTTTAAAAAAACATTTTACCTGACAGTGAAAATTGATATAAGTCGGTGAAAATAGGCTGTGTGACACATTAACAGCAAAATACCAAACCTCAGCAGTGAGCATCACTTCCTTATCTTCAGAAAAAGCGTGTGGGTATCTTACAGCTGAGTCCTCAGGATTGTGGTGCTTTCATTTTATAATAAACAGTAAGGTCAGCTGTGATTTTGGTAACATGTCTTTTGCTGAAAAACCTTATTATAATGCTCATTTTGGTATACAGTCCACCAACTTTCATTTAATCATTTACTGCAAAAGAAAATTGGCAAACATCAGCCATGTTTAGAGCACAGACTTTCAGAAGCATAGAAGGGAATGACAGGTACATTAACAAAGTCACAAATTACTTTTTTATTTTTTTGCCAACAAAATGGTTCACCTGGTTACCACTTGGCAACTCAAGAAGTAGCTAAAGTCTATATTAAAGTTTATATGTGTTTCATATATTGTTAAATAGCACTTTATACAATTGCTTGGGTTAGTGATGCATAAATGTGCTTATCTGTTAGCTGCCAGTTCAGTCCTTATCCAATTCCTGGGCAGTCAAAGTGATTCAGCATTAACATGAGACAAAGCCATTGAAGTTGTGAAGAAGAGTTTAACAGTTCTCCCACGGCTGAATAATGAGCTGTCATTTCTGCTGACGTCTTTCAGAGCTTTGCACAAGCTGCTCGGAGCTGCACTTTTTGTGAACTTTATCTCGGCAAGTCTATTCCAGGAAACAAAAGGAACACTCCTAGTTAATATTCACAAGGTTCCCTATGATTTAAAAACTTCACTAAGCAATGTTTCTCTTTAGAGTGAAGATTTGGCAAGCAAATGGCAGCTCTCTTGTCATTTGGTTGCATTTACCTATGAGCAGTGAGCATCCCAAACTGCCATTTCTGGGGAAGTAGTACTTTGTATTTCTGAATCACAAAACTACTGGCTTTTCTATTTCTACAGAAAAGATTTCTCTTATTTTTTTTATTACTTCCATGCAACTCTTCATTCAAAACCACGAAGAGCGTGACACACATTCTGCCACACACACATCAGTATACACCCAATTTGCACTAATTGGTTTGCTATATATGTAGCTGGCAGTCTCCACAGTGCTCTGACAGTTGATTGCTAATAGACTGAAACTATGGGCCCTGCTGTGAGGCTGCTGCGTCACCTCATCGTCATTCCAGTCCCCTACCCTGTAACAATCACTGGCCCATTCTTCCACCAATCTTTTCATCACCTAATTTCACAATAGTCATGAATTTTCTTTTACCGGTTCACGGCTAACAAACACTATTCAGCTCTCCCACCAGCCTAAAATCTATTTTTGTTCAAGTCGTTCTGCAGCTGTGACACAGGAAAACAAAAACCCTCGTACTAAGTAAACAAAATCCTGGCTCTCTTGTCACTGCACGGGAGGCAAGATGATGCTGCAAATTCAAATTCAGTGTAAATATGATACTAACTTTTAACAGATTTACACAGACAGCTTCATCGACTCACAGATGTAGAAGGTTTGCCAGTGTTTAAAGCTCTTTGGCTGCAACATGACTTAGTACACATCCGTAAAAAAAAAAAAAAAAAGATATTTTGTATCCACTTTTTCAAACTTGAGTATTTCCATTTTAAGCTACTTTATACTTTGCATTATTGACACAAAATTGAACCCACTAATAAATTCTAATGTAGTATTACAGATTAAATTGCCATATATGTTCATTATAGCACTGATAAATACAATCCAGTACTGTAATATAATGTATATGAAGCTGAAATTTTCATGTGTTGTGGCGTGAGGACCCAAAATGCAGACTCTTAAAGTGAAACCGGCGAACATAAACAGACCTTTATTTAAGTTGAAATCAAAGTCCATAAGGCACATTATCCAAACTAATCCAACGAACAAACTGGGAAACCACAAGGGTAGGGAAACAGAAACTCAGGGAATCAACTATACACAATAACTAAAACTACACATATGAAAAAAGATCACCCAAACATGGAAAAACAAAATGAGATATAAACTAGAATATAACTCAAAATGGCAAGAACGAGAAACAAACTATGCCGAAAGCATCCAAAAGTAAACGGAACTAAAACATCAAACTCAAAACGTTGGGTCCAAACCCAGGATCATGACAGAAATTAGGCATTTATCAATATGAAAGCAATCTGAATATGATGCATGGACTGACTTTTTTTTTTTTTTTTACCATGAAGTCAAATTTTGAATGAAGGACTGGGAACAGGGTGTTGATTACACCATTGTATTGCCTTTTCAGTAAAGTAAAATATATAAATACTTTTTCCTCCTGTCATGAACTGATGTGACAACATTTATAGGACAGTTTTGTAATCTCCAAACAGAAAAAAAAGCAATATATAACAGTAGAAGGCCCAGTAGTGAGCCTTCTACATTAATTACCAGCAAACTCATATGAGTCTTATAAATAGCAGCAATAACCCTGTATGAACTACTAGTCTGTAGTCAAAATGGGACATTTTCAGAATAAAAATAATACTTGGGGCTATGTATTCTGTTGTCATGGATCACTAGATTGGAGCTGAAGACGTTCAGACAAAGTAGTATCTAACGAAGCAGAGAGGAAAAACCACACCAAGTCCCCTAGGGAAAAGTTTCCATTCTGCATCTTATAGAAATATAACTATGAGTAAACCCATTCAGATGTAAAATAAGTCATAGAGACTAACTGTAAATGAACTGAGGTACTGTACTGTCATTTTAAATTTTTTTCAGTGCTGTCATTCTCACTTTTCTCGGTTTCTTTTTTTTCAGTGGTGTTCCAGTTTAAGGACTTAGACATCACAGTAAAGTACAGCTACTGAACACAACTTGTCTCCTCTGTGTTACATAATCTTTGAGGAGTCTAAGCTTAATGAATTTTTAAAGACATCACTTTCTTGAGGTCCTTGGCAGTAAAATGTCTGAGCTGAGGCACTGATGCTGAAGTCTGTCGAGTCCTACAGAACACTTGTCTAGCCAATGCGTCAGAGAGATTTTATTTGGGGGATTGGGGGGGGTGAACATGTGATCTAATTTTGTCAAGAGGATGTGTAAACATGTGATCTGATTTTGTGTGCGTCTTATGACTGGCAAGAAATGACATCATCTTTAACAGAAGCAAAGACATGAGACCCTGACAGATTTTTCATGTAATAAAACTCTCTGAGAAAAGCTCACCAGGAATGATTCAAAACCTGGAAACGAAGAGATCGATAAAAATACCTGACAGGATGTTTTAATGAAGTGAATAGAAATGTGCACCGTGGCAGCTTTCATTTCCAAGTGGTGAATCAGAGATAGAAATACTGAGAATCTTCTGCTTGAATGACCCCCTTTTCTTGGTATTCTGCTTGAATTTCAGTGACAAAGATGAAAATAAAATAACTTTAATTACTGTGCTCATTCCGTTGCTTTGTGAAGTGCAAACTTGAAGCTGAGAATGATTACCTATAGAGAGTTCGGAAAGCCCCTTAACATGTTTTTCTGTGCGTATCTTTCTCTCAGTATGTGTATTCTATATGAGAGCTTTCTCTCTAAATGAATGCCTGATATCAGCAGCGTGTAGTGACTTTTACAGAAAGGCAACCAGGGATGATGACCCCTCCCCGCCAAAAAACCCACACACAACACAACAGAAATCTTCCTCTACTGTTTAACAAGACAAACTGGACCAGATTAAAACACACCTTTTCATGATTTTGTGCTGCCTGTCTTTTATTTGTTTACTGTATGTATGCTTAAAGCCTCCTGCATCTTGCTGGACATCTTCACCTTCAAGCCTTCACTCCTTCCTGGCTGAGGAATTGTAAAAAAATTTCTAACCTCTATAGTTATCATCAAAATATTTACCTGGGGGAATTTTGTGTGTGACATGGTTAGCTGTCAGTATCTACAAGGGGATTAAAAATAGGCCTATTAATGGAAAATGAAGGTGGTGTATTGGCAAAGCAGCAGGTTAAACTTTGTACATTCAAGTTATTTCTCAGAGATGCCACTCTGAAAGTGCTACTGGAGCCTGCAACTGTAAAACTTGCTTGTTTTATTAAACTGGACATGATAGGGGCTGACTTCCCCTCTCCATCAAGGCTTTCCTTGCTAACACGCTAAAGGAGTTATTAAAAACTTTGTCACACTACACACTAACTCCACTACATCACATTTTGGCCAAGGTGGTTAATAAGAGAAAACATATCTGTCAAGATGATAAATCACAGTCCTCATTTACTTGCTAATGTTAGCTCTGTTTCCACAAACACGGAGATGGTAACTGATGTCAGAGCAGTAAAACCAGAGGCAGTAGCAGCTTGTCTAGCACGCTAGTCTCCCATAAGTCTCCCATCAAAGACCAGAGGCTTATCCACAGTGCACATTCTCAAACGACCACAAAGCTGATAGCCTCACAGCTTGCCCAGCTCCAGCCTTTGCTAACGGAGACAGACACACCCATGAAAATGCTACACGATTCCAATGGCTCCTACTCAAGCAGAGTTAAGCCTGCTTCCAGAGATGATTGCCAACTGAAGCCACAAGATGGCAGTAATTTAGGGGCAAGATAGCTTTCACTTTGGTAGGTTTTAATTGAGGTCTATTTTTAGATTTCACTGGACAAGCACCACTTCTCATGCTTGACCTGACTGAATCCCATTGACTGTTATACCCCTTTTTCATCAAAGAAGAAAGCTGGCGCCAACCTCTTGCCATTAGACAGTCTCATCTACACATAGTATGTAGGTATGATTATCTTTCTGTGATTTTGGACAATGCATCCTCACACTAAGAAGCTTAAGGAACAATGAACAAAAGCTACTGCTCAGAGATTGCAAAGGCAGATTGAAGATAAACCAACAGAAGGCACATTTATTGCCCAACTACATAAAATATCTTCCTCCTTCATGATAGGTTTCAACATTGGACTGTGAGGCATGCCTAGACTTGTTCATACTGTTGCAAAGACTTACTTCACATACCATATTTGTTTTGAAGGATAGTCAAGGAGAGTATTTTCCACCTCTCTTATCAATTTGCTGACAGCTGAGAGAAGTGGAATTGTTTTTGCAAGGTGCTGTAGAGTGTATCCAACAAAATCCACAGGCTGGTAATGAGCAAAAATCCATTTCTATTTTTCCTACAGCTCCTCCTTTGTATTCAGGACACAATGGTTAGACCACAACATGTGTGTACAGTGAGGCCAGAGACTTGCGTACATCTATAACTAAAATGTTCATAGAAATAACCACCATGACGTCAGCCATGTGTCACAATGTGAAGATTTAACTTTATTATATATATTTGTGTATGTGTGTGTGTATAGTGACTAGTTCTACAGCAAAAATAAACATGTAGCAAGAAATGTTATATAAGAGTAAACTACAAGCACAAAATTGCAACTAATCATAGCATTTCACACGATCACAATCATCCTTAAAAGAGGTCATCAGACGATTGCAGGATATTTACACTCTGCCACACAGAGAGAACCTGGGGAAAACCCATATGCAAAAAAACAAACAAACATGGAAATTCCACTGTTAGAAGTGTGAGATTTAAATCCACTGACCCACTGTGCTGCAGTGAACCTGACACCGCAGATACATTTAAAACGTGTTAGCCAAGCGTGGATATGGGCCTGCGGGTGGGCTTTTAGTTGACGCACACACAGATGCACAGACAAAATTACAGTCATCGCATCACTCTAAAAGGAGGATGAGTAAAGCTGTTTGTCTGTATTGCTGCACTTAACCGGTGTAGTCACACAGGTGAACTCAGGAGAGCCTCAGATCGCGTGATGACACCTGTTCCTCTGCACGTGTAAATATATCTGAAAGGAGGGCAGACAGTCCTTATATGGATGTTAAAATAGACTGGGCAAATCAAAAACATCATCTTGTGAATTATTTAATGTCTCCTTAGCGTCTGAATACCTAAAGGTAAATGTATATTTTATTAAACTAAAAGTGATGGGGATTCATCCTTTATCTTTTATTTTTAAATGTCATTTTTGAATAAAACTTGAAAAAAAATTCTTGAAACTTTCAGTCTTACAAATTTATTTAACATGGCTGCACCTTTTGGGATTATAAAGATTTTTTTTTTTAAACTGTATATAATCTTGCAACCCCTTATATTTATCTTGGGACCCTTAAAGTTAAGCCCTGGCTTATGTAACACGAGCTATCCCACCTGCATGTTTGAACACCCAGTTTGTGAGTGTTGTTTTGCTTTTCCCTCTATTTGCCCTACTGGCTATATTTGGCTTTAATAATTTGTAGGACTACTTAATAGCTTGTCTTCCAAACCCTACCATCACCACACACTAGACCAGCAGGATCGCTCTAGAGATTGTAGTCCATCTCATCATTCTCCTTCTCTGAATTCATGTGGTTTATTGTTCCATTTCATCCACTCAGCCAAACAGAGGATATCCAGTAGGATGTGTTCCTGTTCACTTCCCCTGAAAGAAATGCAAACAGTGACAACTGCTATTGTCCTGCTGCTTCGTTAACAGTAAATGGCATGATGGTTCGTCAGCAATTATTGTGTCACATTTGGCTAGTTGAAGATTTATTCATGAACACATGTACCTCAGTGACTGTCACTGTCTATCACTCTTGTGACAGTCAGTTTCAGTCATTTATAAAAGCCATTGCAGCAGCTGCTCCCTATTTCTTGTATAACAAGTAGAACTGGGACTTTGTAATACAATGATTATGGCTCTCAAACAGCCCATTTTCACTGTAACTTATTATTAGCACATTTTTATTTAAAACATATACTGACAGCATATTGACATGGGATGTTTTTGTCTATTTTTAAAATGCCCTTTAGTTAACTGTTGTCTAGGCTATTGTGAAATGGTCCAAGCAAAACTTCTATATAACTTGTTTATGCAAAAGGTTTTATCTGGGTGGACGCTTCCTGTGGGTGTCAGGTGATTACCACTACATAAACACTAGTGGAAAATGAAAGCATGGTGATAAGGAAGATAAGCATTGGCAGATAACTAAGACAAAGACAGCACACAGCCTGGGCACCACCGGTGGTTACTGGAGGTTGCTGGCTGTTGCAGGGTGATATCAGCTGCAAAGAGGGTGCTGCACCAAAAACCTCCTTGTGATTATTTTGGTTGCAAGCAGATTGCCGTGGTCAACCTGTAGTTTGCATGTAAAATGCCGACTTGTCTGCAAACACTCAGCAACTACTTGCCAAGTGTTAGCGAAACTTGAAAAAGTGCGATGCAGTTGCGCCTTTTGAAGCATCTCAGTTGTAGCCATAGGTAAGGTACAACCTTACCGGCAAAGTAGTTGACAAGTGTTTGGAGACAGGTCAGTGTCTTCCATCTGAACTTTGTCGACCGCAGCAATCTCCTAGCGACCAAAGCAATTGCAAGGAGGTTTTCAATGTAACACCTTGTACCTCTTTGCGACCAATTTCACCTAGCAACTGCGAGCAACCTCTAGCAACCACTGGGGAATACCATAGACAGCATAAAACCGAAGTGCCTTAAACCCGTATTCTATATGAAGGCCACCAGATGGCGATAGCTGTGGTTGCAAAAAACCTCTGGTCCTATAGAAGTCTGTGGGAAAACAGCTTTCTGACTTGACCTCAGTAAACACTTTACTGATTAAGTTATGGTCTCAGTCACTTGTTTTGGGTCATATTGAATAAAAAAATTAAATCTGTTTTGTAAATCTTGATCATACTATGGTTCATCTCATCTCGAGGCTTCAAAATGAGACTGCAGAAACCCATGCATCCCGTCACAGTAGCTATGTCCATCTTTTAAACTATGAGGAATACACATTTTTAACTGCATAACTATTTTTTTAAAAAGCATTTTCAATTCTTTTTTTTTCAGTTGAAAGTTTCAAATGATGTATAGGAACAAAGTTAAGTTTAGGTACAATGCTTTCGCAAATGTACACTGTGAGACTTGGTTACCAGTCTACGAAATAATATTATCACGATGTTTAACCAAGGAGGTGTGCACGCAATACAGGGTGACTAACAGAGCAGCCAAATTAATAGCAGCTGGATGTTTACGTGCAGGCGAGGATGAGAGTTCAGTTGCTATGGGAACAGTAGTGTGTCTCCCACTCAGCTCAATAGCAGAGCAAGTGCAGATTGCAGATCTATTATCACAGATGATGTATTGATTGGCTCATTGATGGGGCTGTCAGGCAAGTCGCTGGAAATATTTCTCTTGACCACGCTAACCTCATACCTGACTCTCTCGTTTCCTCTTTGTCCTGGCATTTTTCTCTCTCTTGCTATTTCTATGCCGAAGCTGATTTTTCATGAATGAGAAGGCCTAGACACAGGAGAGCAGGAGTTCAACCCACAGACAGTTTCAGCTGCATAATGACAGCTTCTTTTCTTCCCTTCAGTGAATGTTTTCAACTGTTACCCTGCATTTAACAACATGCAAATAAACTTTAGCTTATGGCTACACTCTATGGCCTGGTGGTTACAACGCCTGTGCTTGTCTTACATTCAAAGCTTAATTTGAATGGAAATTTAAATTAAAAAATCACAATGAAATATCACTTTAAAAATGTTTTCCCTTGTGTGTGTGTAAGGCCCTGTGGAGATTCATCTTCCCCCAGCCATCATCATGAAGACAGTCCTCCTCCATCCAGCACCACAGTCCATTTGTCCACCCCTGCATTTGTCTAGTGCATGCTGGGAGAACGGCAACTCGGGTAACAGTACTTTTGGCATTTACCAGACGAAGGCGTGTTAATGTGGGCATGGAGAAATGCCAAAGGTGCATGGCTTTTTGACACAGACTTTTCAGTTAGAATAGCTGAACAAACTTTATGACTGAGTCAGAGGTCCAAACTTTTTGAAATTTGGACCTTGTTACAGCACGTTCACATTCCTACTGAGATATTAGGAAAAGACAAGAGCTTCTGTAGAGCTTAAAGAATACACAGTCCTCTGTAGTTAGCAGTTTTACTGGCACTTAAGTGCGTGGGCAAGTTATGACAATGTGAAAGGTGCAGCACGGAATCAAAGGCCTTTGTATCAACAATTTTGCATCTGCTAGCAATGACTTTGACACATATTTACACAGAGATACAAGATTTATATTATGTTTTATCATTGCAGCAAATGAGCAGCTACAGCCTGGATCTAGAAATGAAGGTTAACATTAAACTGTGAACTTGTTGAGCAACGTAGCACCACCTGTAAGTGTGTGTGTGTGTGCTGTGTAGAATTTGCTTCGTCCTTGTATCTCCAGCGTGAATCACCGGATTGAAATGCTGCTTTGAAGCCTCAGGAGTTTCCTCCCTCCACAAGGCAGGGCCGCGTTTCAACACTTGCCACACTTCACAGATCGTTGCTAAAAGCTTTCCACATTTAGTGATACTAACACTGCTCTGCCTAAGTACCCTTTGATCCATGTATCTATATTGTTTAGTGTGACAGAATGATAGAAAGAGGGGCACACTTTTTTCTGTTCTGATGGCATTATGAGCAGCACAGTATCAAGTTAATTTTTTTCTATTTGAGATTTATTATATATTTATTTTCAGTGCTAAAGTACCATAGTATTACTTCTTAGGTGTGCACTTTTACAAACTACTGCAGCAATTTTATAGAAAGCTTTTCAAAAAAAAAATCACTAAAGCGGGACCTTCAAAATGACAGCTTGAAGTGATAGTTGGAACAAATAAAATACGAATGACTTAGCTGTAACTCCCAGACATGTTGAAACTTTACAAATAAGAATTTTAATATGAGAAAGGGAGTTTCAGAAAGTCTCATAGGACATCCTTTCATGTGCTGGTATGGATGGAATTTTTACTTTGCTGCAGTTATACCAAAGAAGAGCTTAAACCATAATTATCTCCCAACCCAGTGCATTTCAATGATCATCTGTAAAACCACAATGCTATAATGAAAGGATGGGGAGGACGCTGCAGGACTCTTGGACTAGCTTTAGTTCCTACAGCAACTGCAACCAAAAACCTACAATGATGGGGACAGAGACAGGTCTGTTTGTGCTACACTAATGAACAGTCAGTTTATGAAGAAACCTTAGAAGCAGATCTGGCCTGGACTGGACTTGCAAAGATACCTAGCAGCATAGGGAAAACTAGAGGAAACTACAGGAAGCCTGTATAATGTGTAGCATTGTATCTGGCAATGCCATAGAGTTTATATGAAAGATGACGGTAGCCACCTTGACATCGCTCATTGGTTTGAGGACAAGAGAGCACACTTGTAAATTATTGGATAATTTTACAATCTATACTGTATGGGTGCATGCCAAACCCAGATAATAAGTGGTAAGTAATACCCATCAAAACAGAAGCACAACTTCTTGGTTGGTCTGTCGGTAGAATTAACCACAAAGTAAGCCATTTTGTGCTCCGAAAGGCACAGACACAACAAGCACACTTGAGAGTGAAGCCAGCAGTTGTTATGTTGGAGAATTATCTACTGAGACCAAAACCTTTTTTCTTTCTTTTTTTTTTCTTTTTTTCTTTGACCAAGGCATGTTGACATGTTCACTTCTGCTGTACAGTTGGGCATTTTAACATGAAAGTCTATGGGGATTGACCTCCTTTTAGAGGAACTGCAGTTTCAAGAACTTGCATTGGCTTCATTTCTCACCCCCAGAGGTTGCCATCCTTTTAATGCAGGCTCTAAAAGCAATTCAGTCCCCACAGACAGAAGTGAACTGAATCATCTCAGTTAATTGTGTACTGTTTTCTGCTAGGAATCATGGATTTAAAAAAAAAATCTATGTGGTGGATTTTTCATTTCAGCAAAAGTTATTTTTCCCTCTTTAATCTTTTCACTTTGTCAGAAGGCTGCCCACACAATCATATGATGAGCTTATAAAAGAAATCACCAGGTCATTACCCCTTTTCGAGGAAGTCACATTCTCTACTGACATCATGGAGAAGGATGCTGGTAGAGTCGGAGAAGACGTAAAAGACAATCTGTTCTTAGAAAAACGCACAAAAAAATATCAGTCACTAAAATATAATGATCAGCCTGTGATGCTCATCCACTGCATGTGACAGTGTGCGACAATTCAACAGCCTAGTTACGTAGGCTGTCTGCAACAGTTCATCTCAGTTCATTCCAGTATAGTTAGTCTGACACATGTGACTAATATCTGAATAAAGAAACCCCCCCATGTAATTATGTGGTAATTAGATGCATTCAATAAAACATGAAGCTCAACCATTTAACTAATAGAGTGTGACAGAGAACAGGAAGAAGTACAGCAGATAAAATGATGCTCTTGTGGAACTTGCTGAATACAGAAACCATGAATGACTGGATAGTATAGAAAACTGTTAATTTACCAGTGGCAATAGTGATTATGGTGAAAGGTCAGATCTTTACCAATACCCTTATTGATTCCTGATTTATTTTCTGATGTGTGGAAAAAAGTAGGCCATTGCAGGTTTTCAGTATCAATGTTTTGTTTTCTCTGTGCCTGAACAGAGTGGAGATGGTAGAGAAAAGGGCTTACATGTGGCTAAAGTGTGCAAAAGCGTCCCTGCCATGAGATTGGCATCATTGTTTTGCAACTTGAAACTGTCAGAGAAACATGCCAGCATTAATAAAAGGAAGTGATAAACTGGGAGGCATGTGATTCCAATGGATTGCGCAAATTAGTACCAGTTTTCGATTCCCATCTCTAACTACATGCTGCATGTGGTAGAAGCTCACCTTTAAAATGAACAAGAACAAAATACAAGCACTGATCAAAACATGCTATGATGTTTGCTTTTTTGAAGGAAGTCTGCCTCTATTCTTCCTTTACTGAGTTGGACTATACACAAGTCTATGATCCATGAATAAAGCAAAAAGTATTTTAGACACAAAAAGCTTCTATTTTCAGCCAGAGTAAAGGACCTTTCTCAAGAGCTGATTGTAGGAAATTATAGGACTCAGATGGGGGAACATGAACGTCACTCTACTGAGCCACTGAATGGCCACTGCATCTTACATGGTGACTCATTGGGAACATTATACGTCTTTGACCTGAAAGGAAACCAAACATACTGAGAAGCAGTCACATGCACACACAATCCGGCATGCTTGAACACTCTCAGGAAACACATTTTCTTAATAAGACTACAGTAATTGGCTGGAGTTTGCACTGGCAACTTTGCAAGTATGACTGCTGTGCATTGCTCATCGCTCTGTTCGATATTGTAGGCTACAACAGAGATGGACAAAGCTACAGTCATCCCAGCTCCTCTACAGTACATCTGTTTTTGTCCACATAGTAGGAGGAGGAGCGCTGACATTTGATATGCAAAGGCCTTCTAATCCCCCAAGTGCATCCCAGTGTGTATGCATATCAAAGAGTGGTTTTTTTCTGGCAAAATATGCCTACTATCACTTTTAATACTAAACTGACTCATTCTTTTGCCTGCAGAGAACTTCATAGAAGCTGAGGTATAAAGATCCCCTTTGTCATTCCAGCTTAAACTCATTCCAGAGCTAAGCCTGCCTATACGCACAAGACATTTCCCACTGTCAACGTGACATAACAGAGTAGCAGCTTTGTGTGGGTGATACCGAAAACTAGCAGGTATAAACATTTTTTCCTCTAAATTGCAGTGACACTAAGAACGTCAAATAAGCTCACACTCTTTGCTTTTTGAACTCCACAGGGTTAAGTGCTCTGCTCACAAAAAGGCAATGAAACTGCTTGGCTAACATTTGCTGACTCACTGGTGGAATCATTTATACGTATGATGTAGCCACCATAACATCACCCACTAGTTTCAGGACTCTGCATTTTAAACCCTTGATATTAGCTTTTTGGCTGCCACCACGTTGGGTTTTTTAGAGCCAGAAGTGACCATATATATATATATCTATATATATATATATAGATATATATATATATATATATTGAACAAGAGGGTGAAGTAAGATATTTTTCACATAATTTCGTTACAGATGCTCCTAAATACACCAACACCTGTCCATCAAAGTGGGCATGCTTCTAACTTTAATCCTTGACAAAATCAAGGGGGTGAGGTTGTTTATTTTTTTTAAATATTCACCCTCCCACAGTTGTTATGAATGGGAGTCAAGGGAGACTGATTCCCTTTTGGAGCACAGACTGTATATAAAAGATGGCTATAGTCACCCTGGCATCACCCATTGGTTATCAGAGATTTGTTATGAAGCCTTAAGCTGAATGTTTTTACCATCGCTGTCTTTGTGCTTTGAAATCGGATGTGATGAGTCAGGAGCGAATCTAACTGAGAAACCAAACTGCACGCTCACATACATCACACGGTAACGCATCCTCTGCTTCATCCTCCTTTTCGACTTTAGCGTTGCAGTCAGTATGACTTCAAACCATAATATCATCAGGTAAGTGTTTACTGAGCAAGAGAACTGAGCGCTGTTTTACTGTAGCGGAAAGTCTTTTTGCAACAAGAGGATTCGCCCCCCTGCTGGATATTAGAAACAATGCAGGTTTAAGGTGCTTTCACGTTGGCTTAATTTTTTTGGCCTCAAGAGGCCACCGCTTTGTTTTCACTCAAATAACCTCCTGGGTAAGTGCCACTTTTCCTCTAGCCTGTTAGGAAAGAGTTAGCAGTCTGTTATTAATTTGGCTCTACCCAGCGTGTCCATCAGACAGAGATGTTGCACTCATGTTAAGATGTTGGACCAACGGTAAGTGCCCTTGAAGGCCAGAAAACTTTACATCGACAATGGAATCTATTTCTGTCTGACTGATGCATCCATTTCAGAGGCCATTACTGTCAAAAAACACACACTCAGACCCGGAGGTGTCGTCATGAATAATTCCTGAGCAACTCTTGTAGGCTACTTCCTGTTCTGGTTCTGTCTGTGTGGGTATGTTTATGCATGAGGCATTCATTATTGAACGCTGAAGAGCACAGATATTCTGAGATAACATCCAAAGGGATGACTCAAGCAGCCATGTTCAACTTCCATTATTACATAAGCTAGGAAGGTGAAGAGGTGCTCAACAAACAGCAAAATCAAATACTTATGTGGAGAACAAAGAGAGAGCAGCAAAAAAGCTGATCAAAAGACACAAGTTACAATTTTAGCACAAGTGTGTGAGGACATGAGTTCTGACTCTCAACAAGGAGAAGCTGTGCCAGATGTCTTTTACGCAGCCCTCACTGATTTCCGACTCTCACCAAATTGGTCAGTGGTGGCTTGTTTCCATGGTTACAGTCAGTGAACGTGAAAGGATGTCCAAGAACGATTGAAGCCACTTTGCCTTAAAAGCTGTGATGCAATCACTGGCATAGTTCAGCCAACTCCATTGTTTTATTTGTGTCTCTCCTTGTAGCTGCATGTTGCTCTTACACTGTCTTTTCTTCCATGTCTCTGAACCACCCAGCAAGCCCATGTGTTTGTGAGACAAGGTCAGCCACATTCCGCACTCATCTTTGCCGTCCTCCATTTATCGCTGCAAAAGAAAAGTCAGCAAAGGAGAAGCCTTGGACCACAGTATAAACAACTGTGCTGTAAACATGACCTCTATCTACCCATCTCTTTCTGTGCAGCCATTTCCTGTTGCAAGTTTAAAGATAAGGAAGATAAAATACTTGCTTTGACCCAGACCAGTGCACTGATAGAGGCATAATTAGCTGTAATCTAATTCTTGCCACACTGTACAGTACTGTGCACTCAGGAACCGCTTATTTTTTATGAAGACACACCCAGGCACATGCACGGCAGTGAGGGTGGAGCTGACGTGCAAGAAAATTGCCTGACGTTGGGAGTAACTTTGGGATTTAGTCTTGCCCAAGGACACTACTGCATGTCCACAGGTTGGGGTCAAACCACCAACCTTGAAATTAGTGGACAGCATGCTTACTACCTGTGCTGTGGCCACACCCAAAAAAAAAAAAAAAAAAAAAAAAAAAAAAAAAAAAAAAAAAAAAAAATTTTTTTATTAAAAAAAAACTTTTTTTTTTAAAAAAAAAA
>VUQI01060665.1:21054-35866 GCA_015106735.1 Paratilapia polleni
TAAAACTAGAGAAAAAAAAAAAAAAAAAAAAAAAAAAAAAAAAAAAAGAGAACAAAAAAAAAAAAAAAAAAAAAAAAAAAAAAACACTGAATGAAAAGGACAAGAAGTCTTTCTTTCATAGAAAAAGCTTGTTTATTAAATAAATAAATACCACACTTTTTTACACAATAAGTTATGTAGGACATTTTTACCCAGGTGATAATGGCTCTTAAGGGATCCTTAGAGGATTTATGGTACTGTTTTTTTGTTGTTTTGTTTTGTTTTGTTTTGAAATGTCATTCTCTCCTCCAGCCCCCTTCCACCACCATCACCCCTCTGGTTCTCAGCTTAATGAGCTGAGTCCATCTGTCAGTAAAGAGAACAAATCACAGTTTTAGAAGTTAGTGTGATATTACACCCCTCCCACTCAGACACGCACTCGCTCATACAAACGGCCAAACTCTGTAGCATCCTCACATATTAGCCAGTAATTTCTTTGCACTGGTGAGTTGGCTGTGACATACACTGTACATCATTTACAATATTCCACATACAAGCTCTGACATTCAGAGCATCAATTTATGTATTCCCTCTGGACTGATTCAGCTGTACGCCATACAATTAAGCTGGTGCCAGCCCAGCATTTCTCTTTACTTCCCAAACATCTCTCTTTACCCCCCCCTGCATGCATGTGGGGCTCGCATTTGTACCAACACTCTCTCCTTCCTCCCCTCCAACAATCCACATACAAATCAGCCCTTTTCTATCCACAGTTATTGTGCTACATTTCATTTTCTCAGTCTTTCAGTCTCTGCTTTTTTTTTCTTTTAACACCTGCACTGATGCTGAGTCATTAAGGTGCAGCAGCGTAGGATTAATTTACTCTGCTCAAATCCATCCTTGAAATCCACTCGTCTTTCGCAGATTCTTTCGGCATCCTTATTCCACCGCAGTAACACATTCGGTAGACTTGCTTGTCTGTCCAGCACACATCAATGTGGATTTAGCTGCATCTCTGCAGAAGCATATTGAGGGAATACACCATGCGTTCACGCAGGTCAGTAGGGCAGCCAGACGTCAGCAGGGAGCTGAGTTTGAAGGTTTTGGAGATGCGATCCTCGTTAATGTATGTCAGCATGTACTCATCCCTCTGGCAACACAGAATGATCTTGGTGTGATCATGGTAAAAGTTGACCTTTGAAGATAAAAAAAAAAGAAAAAGTTGATCAGTTTTGGGCATATTCTTTTTTGTTATTTGATTTGTGGGCTAAAGCTCCTTCTCTGTTAAGTAAAAATGCATTGCACCCTAACTGTGCTACTCTGAGCATGCCCAGCAACTGCTATGTGTCTGTGATAGTCTGTGTTTACCTGGAAAGTGCCGTCGTTAAACAGCATCATGAGGGCGCGGTCTGACTTGAGCCACTGCAACAGGTAAAGTCTGGGCATGTGTGCATCTGTCATAGTGCCAAGGTCTCCACCCTGAGAAACCAAAAGAGTAGCACGTCAGGTTTAGACAGGTTGCAACATCTCTAAGGCTACAGGGTGTGGAAAGACATGAAAAAAACATAATAGCAAGGAAGGTAAAGATTAAAGGAATGGATAGAGGAGTGGAGGAACAAACATTTCTACTTACATCCATGAGGTTCTCCTCCATGTAATGGGAAAAGTACTTGAGCACAGTGACTTGGCCTACAAAGTGTTCAGGAACCTCACAGGTGGGAAAGACGGAGCGCTGGCCCAACTCTGCATAATAATGGATGGTCCTGAAACCCAACAAAACAAAACATATATGGATTTTGTTAGATGACATTCATGAATAATTTGACACACTAACCGCTAACACACTGATTCTATGTATCACAGCAAGCATATAAATGTTGTGACTAATAACTTTTCAGATTGAAGGTGGAGTGTTGAGAAAGAATACATACTTTCTGTCTGGCAGGAGGCTCATGTGAGTGCCATTGTTGAAGAGAACTCCCACGGTGTGATCAGATAACTGGTAGCCAAAGCCATACTTGTTGGAGTAATCCACCCATTTAGTCACCCACTGAAGACTGCAGCTGGTTGAGCCCTGAGGAATGTCACTGGCTGCAAGGTGAGAAGACAGAGAAGGAGGATTATAATACAATTACAAGATGTAAAGAAACAACAAACTTAAAATGCATTACACATTGCAGCTAAAGCAACAAGAGCTTTTCGGTTCTCAGTTTTTTGTTTTTTTTTCATTTCTCATGTACAAGTTATGACTTTGTAATCAAGTTCATTCACCTTTAGGCATGTTCTCCAGACACCTCCTCAGCACACTTGCAACAGTCTCAGCCACACTCCCTGTCGTGTTGTCTTCCAGACCTTTGGGAACAAAAACAGGTGCTCATTTAGCTTGACATCACATTGATACTGTACACTCTAGCTATCATATCAGATTTCTGTAATATAAATGCACTTTCCATAATACATAAAAAAGAATTCCAGTCGCTCTGTGTTCTGTAAAACGTGTGGGTGAACGTACATTCACTACTGCTGCTGCAGCTTCCCAGACTCCCCCTGACGATCAGACGGATGGTGTCTTGCGTCGTCGGGGACTGGCTCTCTGTTGCCAGGGCAACGGGGCTCTCGGCAGATGGCGGAAGTAGACTTCCATTCTGAGGTGGGAATGAATGACGACAGGGTTTAGAATCTGAGTTTAGATCATCTCTTCCTACTATGACTCAGTGGTCACCCACAGATGCAAAGTGGTTGGCTTAAAGGTTGAACATAAGTGCTTTTAGTGTGTTCAGAAAACTGTGCTCATTATAAAGTTTTGGTACAGCACCAGAATGACTCACTGGATTCTCCTCAACATGATATCACAAATCTGTTTAATTGGTGTATGAATAATCTACCTGCAGCATCACCCACACTCTTGCAGACATCCTGTTTTCTATTCTTACCTCAGACATCTTTTTGCTGTGTTGCTGGCTGATGACAGTTCTCTCCAAATCATGCTGCAGTTTGTAGATCTCCTCTTCCTCTTTGGTTAATTTATCTATGAAGGACAACAGGAGCACAGAAAAATGAGAACATGACCTTTATAACCAGCATCAGGGTGATATGGGATAAAATGTGACATGCACACTCTAGGTGTAATGATGCCTCTGGTTCTATCATAATTTCAAACTCAAATACAAACTGCTACTGTGACAAGCGGTATATTAAGAAGTATATAAGGACTTAGATGTTGTTGCAATACTCACTCAGAGTCTCGTAGTACTTGACCTTGTCCCGCTTCCCACCAAACAACGCAGCAGCAGCTTTCTTGAAGAAGCTCTTGGCGGGACTAGAGACATGGAAATCTGGTGCTGAATGGCAGCAGCTAGCAGGCAGACGTTCTGGACTGAAGCCCTGTGAAGAACGAAAGTGGGTCAGTGTGCATCTGGTGGGAAGGGGGTCACTGTTAAAACTCCTACACAGTGACATTCACAGAGTGCAATAGACTGACAGAGACAATCGTGTCTAACCTGTGTGAAGAAGTCATGTCTCAGAATCTGGTCCAGGTTGGGTCTGTCCTCTGGCATCTTGGCCAGCAGGCTGGCGATTAGCTGCTTAGCCTGTGGTGACAGGGACGAGGGAAGAGAGTAGCGGGCTTCTCTAATACACCTGTATGTCTCCTTCAGGTTGGTGGTTTCAAAAGGGGGTCTGCCCAATAGCATAGTGTACCTGGAGCAGGAAAGAGGGCATTGAGTGTTTGAAAATGTATGTGCATTTTATCGCACATTTCTAAGTAAAGGAAGCAAGACAAGAATATGCCTGTCCATGAAATCTGATGCCAATATGCATCTAGTATCTTAATAATTTATTACTAAAACTTCTTAAGTTCCCTAATGCTGGATTTATAGTTATCCTACTCACATTACACAGCCTAAGGCCCAGATGTCTGATTCACAGCCATGGCCCTGTTTGTTGAGAACCTCAGGGGACAGGTAGTTGGGAGTCCCACAGATCGTCTTCCTTCGGTTTCCAGCTGGCTCCAATTTGGCAGCCAGACCAAAGTCCCCAACCTTCAGTTCCATCGTCTCGTTCACAAAAAAATTACCTGTCAGGAAGAAAGGGAATGAGATGATGAGCACTTGATATTCAACCCAGGATCAAAGCATGAACACAGCAAGAGATACAGCATTGATCCTCTTTAGATAAAGTGACTGAAGGTTAGTTACAAGAAATGATATCCTCCATGCACATAATGCATCTGTAAAATTATGCACAGCAGTGTAGTATTTCACTATTGCACTCACTAACCAAGTTTCAGGTCTCTGTGAAGGATTTCTTGTTCATGCAGGTACTTCAGTCCAGAGACAATCTGTCTCAGGTAATAACGCACCTCTGGCTCAGTAAGCACTTTGCGGACCTTCAGGATATGGGCTAATGACTGCAAAAAGAAAAAGCACAGAGAAGAGAAACATTATAGAGCTTTCACGGGAAATAAGCATTGTCCTCTGTGAAGAAAAGCTTATTACACTTGACTACTTTCTTTAATCTCTTGTTTGACTTTTTTACAGTTAAGTAAAACGTTAAAGTTTTGGGTTTTTTTTAGAGGGGGTACATTCTGAATACTAAGTACTGCCTCACTGGGTTTTGGGTGCAATGCAGGTGTTATTCAAATTTTAAGCACAGGGGTGGCAAGATCGTTGAAAATTTAGCATTTGAAAAATAGCACTTACTTTTCTACTGCAGTACTCCAACAGGATGTAGATGTTCTCCTTGTCCTCAAAATGGTGATAAAAGTGCACGATGTGTTTATGGTGCAGTGCTCTGTGCAGCTCAATTTCTCTGTCAATCTAGCGGAAGAAAAGACAAAATGGTCACGATTTTAATTGCCTACAATTTCCTGATATCTCTTGTCCAGTTGAACACCAGTGCGCTCAAGCACCGGAGTTGCGTGCTTACCTTCTCCCGTTGGTGAGGTTTGGAGACGCGCGCATGTGGGATGATTTTGGCTGCGTAAACTTTGCTGGTGGAGAGGTCGGTCATCTCATAACATTTAGCAAACCCTCCCTGGAAAAAGGAAAATCACTGTTAACATGCTTTGTCTTCACGGTTAAATCCCAAAAAAGTGGAGTACAGACTCCATAAGTGCGCTACCTTTCCCAAAACTTTTCCACGGCAGTAGCACTTCCCCGTGGCAGGATCAGTGATTATCCTGGCCATTTCTGAGGGTGCACTGCGCTCATCCATTTTCTTTCGGCGAGGCTCGCAGGACCTCTGCGTCGACTCACACATGGTGCTGCTGTTTGTCTGATGGGGCTCGATAGTTCTCTGTACTTCCATTAGATGTGGTTTCTCTCCTGCACTCAGAATGCAGCCCGGAGAGCCTGTCTAGGAGACTTTATACTCTGGCACCCAACCCTCCCCGCTGTCTGCCGCCCTCTCTCTGACGTAACGCGGCGAAATGAAAGAATGAGGTCTGCCTGATATCGATTACCTCACAGACACTTGTACATTTGTGTTGGTGGTGGCACAGATAGCAAATACAACATTTATAAAGCGGCGTGTGGATCCTGTGGATTTTAATTATGATATATATTTTTTTGCAATAAGTGGCCGCATCCGCAATGATAATATAGACGGCCATGTGCTGTAGGTTAATTATTTAATTCCTGGAATCCATGCAGAAAAATAGCCCTTTTAAATTCTCGTGCAAAATATACTTTTACATGTCCACTATGCTGAGGAGAACCATTTGTATTCCATTCAGGCTCACCTCATCCGGTTTTTGCACCAAGCTCAGTTTGGACCACTAGCGCCCTCAGGTGGACATTTTGGACACTACTCAGAGTAAACTGCAGGTTTCAGACCTGCCTAGAACCTGCAGTATGTTTACCAACGTCTACACATGTAATGTATGGCAACTGAACAGTGACACGTGGGACTTCACTGAACTGGTTAGTGGGAGGCAAATGGCGGTATAAGCAGAATGGTTGCAGAGGTGGAAGGTTTTATGTTCTAAGTTTTCAGATGCATGTAATTTTGTAATAATCTGTGAACAAAACAAATATGCAGTATTAAAAACCAATTATTATTGCGGGGGCAAAAAAGAAAATTTCGTCCACAAGGCTGAAAAATCCGACTGCATGTTGGAGAGAGAGACTTTCACTGGAAAAGGCAAGTACAAAAACTCATCACTTCTTCACTCCCTAAGGTTCAAATATTCCAACACATTTTGTTCACATCACTGTAAACAAATAGACAAAACGTATCCATAGTTCTCAGACTAAACTGCATGCATCTATGTTATGCAAATAACTTACAGGACTCTAAGTAAGTGGATGACCACTTACGGCGTGGCTGTGCACGCCATAAAACCCAACTAACCAATCTCAAAAATGGCCTCAAGCTGGGGCACAGACATTTATTTTACAAAATACACAGCATTTGCATGTAATTTCAACATCACAAAACCAAACTGAAACAAAACTACTCACAGTCCCTCTTGTAGCATGCTAATGAGGACATTTATTAGTGTTCATGCTGTGAAAGAGCTCTCAAAGAAAGGTAAAGCGACAGGCATATTCTTTACAGTGATGCATGATAACATTTGCAACTAGAGCTTCAGCAATATGGCTCATGCTCAGTCGGTTCTGAAAGTGCAAAGACTGAAAAAATACTGCAGGCGTCAAGTGAAATCATTCTGACATTTTGCTGCTTAGTCAGAGTCCTTCCATGTTCAAAGACATCTTTGAAAGATCACTCCTGGTCAGTGCTCATAACTGACAGACTACCAAGTTATATTCTCTTTACGTTATTTTGCACTTATTGTCCAAGAAGAAAGTCCCTGGAGGGTTGAGTGCTGTTTTGAGTGACAGTTCTGGAAAGACACTGTAATTTATTACACCACTATGTTTGGTTCACCTCTCAGGTACAAGCGCACAGTGCTGATGTCATAAGCAAAAGTCTGGTCGAGTCCACAGCCAACAGACAATTGCTGTGGCCAGTCAGGGAAAGGAAAACGACAAGCGATAACACGTGCATCATCTGAAAGGTCTTTCAACAGCTTCTCTCCAAGCACCTCCATCTGTAAAACAGAGAGAAAAGCCAAATTAGCATGACATCAAATTATCGACAGCAAAGCAAAGGAAAAGTTTTTTTAAAACCACTCACCACTTCCGGAGCAAGAAACGCTGTCACATTATTGTATGAAGACAAATCTGTCTAAAAGAAAGACACAAACGTGGTCAAATTGCAGCCATTATCAGATATAAAATGAAACAGTCATTTCCATCAAAATCTTACCTTCCAGAAATCTTTTTTAACAAAAACTGCCTGGCTGGAGGAGACTCCTGTCCAGTGGGCCTTGCTCCTGGCATATGCCACTAAAATTGAGTTTATCTCAAAGCCTGTGCACTGGAAACCAGCAGCAGAGGCTGCAAACACCTATGAATCAAATAGGAGGCTTGTGTGAAATACAAGAATATGTAGTCTGCAGAGGTATTTAAACTTCAGCATTGATTCAAATCATGACATATTTGCATTCTGACTTGCACATGTAGATACCTTTTCTTCTAAGACAGGTACATGTCACTTACCAGTCTTCCATCTCCTGATCCCAGATCTGCTAAGCGACCTGTTCTACCCTCAAGCAGCTTCATCACGTTCATTGTCTGATCTTTACTGGAGGGCAAATAGGGCACCTGGACCACAGTGCAAGCATGCAGTGACTCAATACACATGACAGGTAGTAGGGTAATTATTTCAGGACTGTCACACTGGCATAAAAGCTTGAAGACGGAGGGTGATGATGTCTTAAGAATGTGTCTGTCAAAGCTGCCCTCTTGCATAACTTAAAGTTATTAACATCAGTGTATGTCAACTCAAACACAAATTCCTTTCCATGATGATGTTAAAACTTCAGTGCAAAAGCTTCGCATTAAATGTGCTTCTGTTCACAGCAGTCAAGTCTTCTGTGACTATAACCTTGAATCAGCTCTCCCACACACTGGCAGCTGAACTGCTGCACAATAATCTTCCAAATTACAATTTCAGCAGGACCCTCTCATTTCCAGCTGTGGTAAACAGCTTTAATCTGCCGCAGTGTACAAATCCACTTTTCCCCTGGCATAACGTGTTTTATATGAACTATAGCTGGACATACACACATATTTAAGAGGTATACTGGCGAAAGCAATTACTAAACTATAGCAGATTCAGATTAACAAACTACAGATAATGGTGCAGTTCTCCAAAGAAGATAATCATGATTATAGACTTACCTCTTTCTTCTTTCCCACATTTGTTGCATGGAGCTCTATGCTCCAAAATAAGCAAATCATTGTTAATCATTGTGCAAGGTATGTTTCATGTTGGCTCAACTGATTTGATTTCACACATGCAACGTTTGATATCTGAGGCAAACCATGCAGATAAAGTTGTAAAAAATAAGAAAATCTCACCTTGAGCCTCCATGGGATTTTGCGGAAGCCTGGCGCGGCAAATAGGCTCCACAATCCATACAGGCCTGTAAGCAGCGCACCTGTGCAGGCTGAGAAGATGGGATGAGGTCTGTTGGTAGGTAAGACCCTGCCATAGTCTTGCAGGATCACCTCAATGGAGTCCTCCATTACAAACTGTTGCCAGAGGGGTTAAAATATAGCAAATAAGGGGAAATATTACTGCAGCCTGTAATAAACAAAATGTTACTTACACCGATCAGGCATAACATCAAGCGAATAACACTGATTATCTCTTCATCGTGGCACCTGTTAGTGGGTGGGATATATTAGGGAGCAAGTGAACATGTCCTCAAAGTTGATGTGTTAGAAGCAGAAAAAATGGGCAAGCGTAAGGATTTGATCGAGTTTGACAAGGGCCAAATTGTAATGGTTAGACGACTGGGTCAGAGCATCTCCAAAACTGCAGCTCTTGTGGGGTGTTCCCGATCTGCAGTGGTCAGTATCTATCAAAAGTGGTCCAAGGAAGGAAGAATGGTGAACCGGCGACAGGGTCATTGATGCACATGGGGAGCAAAGGCTGGCCCGTGTAGTCCGATCCAACAGACGAGCTACTGTAGCTCAAACTGCCGAAGAAGTTAATGCTGGTTCTGATAGAAAGGTATCAGAATACACAGTGCATCGCAGTTTGTTGCTTATGGTCAGCAAAAGTGGGACCAACTCAATATTTGGCAGGTGGTCATAACGTTACGCCTGATCGGTGTACATGCATAATAATGTAATCATGAGTCACAAAATTGCTTTTCATTCCTGCTGATATGAACTTAAAGTCTTATGTGCAAATCTTTAAACAGAGCATAAAAATGTATTGTAATCTGATCCAAAGTTGTAAAAGATGAAAAAGTCCAAAGGGAGAGGAATCCTTTTATTTATGAGCAATGTACATTTTGTATGATTATTTCATTATAAAAACATCTACAGGTAAAGCAACAATTACCATTTTCAAGAATTTTTATGTCTAATGTGTCTGCTGTTACCATTTACAGAGTGTAGTCTTAATTATCCAAGGTGATTAAGTACTGTGAAAGGCTTTCCAAATGCAGCCATTATAGCACATTCAAATTCAATCTAGCAGCAGGCAAAGGCTATTACAGCCAGCATAGATTTTGATTACTGATTATATGCATGGATGACTAGACCTCTCCCTCACATTATTTCACACAACTGGAAGGAAGAAAACCACCTTTCATTGCCATACCTTTATTGTTACTTCTCCCATTTCTCCTGCTGAAGCAAATATCCCCTGTTGACCTTCAACTTTGTAATAATTGACTGCAAAGGGGATTGTGTGGTTTTTATTTATGGGTGAGGGGAGTGTGCATCTATATCCTGCCCAGTAGAGTTCTTCTAGTGTGGGAGCCGTCCTATCATTACACCTAGAGCGCAAAGGAATGAGGAAACCCAGGTGAGGCTGGACACTATCTGCCAGCCCAACAGCTGGACTGTGAAATAGAAAAAGTATGAAAGAAAACACAGATGGAGTGCGATGCACTATCCTGCAGGACTCAACAAGGCTGACCGTAGCTATTCACAAATAATGAATATTTCTTCCTTAAGATACTGGTGTGGGAGGGCACGTAAAGTCAGGATCAGCCACAGTCAGACTATGCACAGCAATAATTGAAAGATAGGTGCTTTTCATGGTCCAGCAGTGTGAGATTCAGATAACTCTCCAGAAGTAATTTTATCAAAATGCCTCATCTAAAGCAAGGCTGAGTTCCACCTCACAATTTTGTGTGTTTGATGAGCCCAGCATGAAGTACACTACATTATTTTTTATAATGAATATCATATTTTTACAATTGTAAACTGTATCGGTTACAGTTGGATCTAATCAAGAAAGAAGTTAGAGACTACCTTTCATTTAAGTCGATAACCTTCCTGGAAGGATACACAAAGACACAGCTCTTATCAGTCACATCTACAACACACTCTCGCTGTAATTTAGAAGCCCTGGTTGTCTTTGATGTATCGCATGAAATACGTTTGTAATAAAGGAATTTCATGGTAATTTAAATTTACTCTTGTCCTCATCTGCAGTTGGGAAAGGTTATTTGATTGTGATAGTAGGAAGAAAGAAGGACAATCTGACTGCTGAATGCTTCTCTGTAGAGCTGCAACACATACAGGCTCCAGCTGTGATACTGCAGCCTAAGCATAAAAGTGACCTGCTATGTATTATTGCCATTTTCTCCCGTCAGGACACATACAGTAGTTACTGAATAGCGCTTCTCAAAGATACAATAAAGTGCAGTGACAAAAAAGCTTGAGGACTCTATTGAAAAAGTAGCAAGCGGTAATTATTTGCAAAAATGTGTGTGTTCTAATCTTATGTAATCTGCACTGCAGTGCTGCACAGCAGTTCTTTTTATCCCTGGCTTTAGCCGGCCCATATCGTGTTGTCGAAATCACATGGAAACAGGGAATGGAGTGCACTGCGCTAATCCCATTTTTGCATTTAATTACCCACTACTTCAGAATGCTCAGTGCACCCTGGCTGCAGAACTGTTTGCAAAATCTAGGAAGTCGAACACCTCTCCGCAGCACACTCTCCCCAAGGGAGAAGGGCTCGGCTGAGCAATTGTTCATACTCCTCACATACACGTCACATTAGCATATCTGCCCGCCTGCACAGACATTAAATGCAGGTGAGGCACATCCACTGCATTATCACTTTGTTTATAACACAAAGGTAGTGCGTACGTGCTCTTCCCCTCACTTCATTTCCCACAGACAGCATCAGGCAACATGCTTTGCATGCTTGTGTTTTTAATTGGCTGCTAAGATTCTGAATTCTGACCCATAATCTCTGCTTTCAGCTGCTTGTAAGCCATTTTTCTTTTGTGGTGTCCTGTTATATAGATGTGTTGTTTTATTCCAGCTCATCAAAGCATTCACAAAACACCATCTGCACAATGAACACAGATGTTTATGTGCCAGAGTATCATGTTAATTTCACTGCTGAGTCAATGAAATTGAATGGGAGATGAATGAATTGTCTTAAGGCTTTAGTGTGAGTACAAAACCATCAGTAGTCACAACATGATTCCAAAGAAAAATAAGTAATACACCTCCAATGAAATTCGTGTTTATGATTATTTCTTTCACTTCAAAAATGTGAATGCGCTGGAATTGCCAAAGCTATGAAATGTTGTTGAAAAGACACAAAAAAATCCAACATTTCACATGTTGCCCAAAAAAGGCAAATATTTGATTTGACAGTTGTGAAAATTACCTCCGTGGACAACAAAGAGATAAAAGATGGTGATTTAATAATAAATCTAAAGTTGAGAGAAGTGATAGTTCCATTATGGATAACAAAGCCAACAATGTAAGGAACACCCCTCAAGTTGAGGCAATTATTAATTCAGGACTTTTGAGGGGAAAAACTGGTTCCCTTTCTACACTGCATGTGTAAACACTAATACGCAGCACGCCATAAGAGAGACTCAGTGAGAGAAAGATCCCTCTTTTGCTTCCCTAAACCCAACAGACATTTTCAGTGTTAGCAGTGTGATTAGACTATTTACAGTTCACAGCAGTGGCAGTCAGAATATACCAACAATTGAAGCTGGGAACATCTAATTAATGATGACACCTCTAAACACACAGGCGGTGTGATAGCATGCCGATTACCGCACCATCAAAAAAGTGCAGTCAGGCTTCTCTCTGCCTGCTGTGTTCCCACACTTTGACACTTACCTGATAATGTGGTGAGTCATTCATTCATACACAGAGCTTGCTAACATGTGTAAACACCATACTATTGCTTGCTCCTTCTTCCCCACTTACTCACTTTTCACTCAGGTTAATCCACCAAAGGTTTTTTTTTTTTCTTTGTTATGAAGCTACAGGCTTGTAATAGGATCTGGGAAAGCATCTGGATGTGGAGTGACACAGTGAGCTCTTAACTTGTATGAACCGGGGCGGACCCCAGCAAATCGTCTTAATGGATAATGCAGAATAAAGAAAGGTATAACTTTTTCTTTTGACACATTTACCAAAAGTAAAATGAGCCACTCTTGGACTTTTCAACATATGGGGTTAAATGAGATTCAGGTATTACTGTGTTACAAGGTTTCTATTTTATGTGGATATGAAGCATCTTTATTCTAGGCATGAAATAGGGTGAATAAAAAGAAAGCAAATTGAAATGTGCCCTTCCAAGTTACTTTAACGATGTTGCGTAATTTTGCCTTTTACACAGTGCCGATAAAAATTCAAGAAGTGGTTCTATTGTACTTTAGGCATCTGACCTTGTATTCTTTTGTACAGACCTGCCTATTCTTCTCTTTCTTTCCCTTACTCTTTTTCACTTCTACTAACTTTGTCTTTTCTGTCGTATTATACTTCAAAATACACAGAATATAAAAAAAAAAAAAATGAAAGCACATAGCAAAGCAATGTGTGTTATCCAACAGTCCATTTTTTTTCATAGTGTCATTGTTGCCAACGTGTCTGAAAAACTACAATAATGTCAAAAGTTTCAAAAACTTACAATCCACAATCTCTGTGAACACAAAGAGCCATCTCTCCTCTTTACCTGATTCAAAGAAAAATAATCACTGTTGTCTAGAGACTGGCCCTGCACCTACAGCAATGAGATCCAGTCACTTGGACCACATTTAGAGGTGTTCTGGGCCTCATATGCCTTCTTTTAGCAGTATGTATGCGAATATGTCATGGGGCACATTAAAGGACCGCTTCAACTGAGCAAATCTGGCACAGTGCTGCACTGTTAGACAATTGCATGAGTCGAAATATAAAGCACTTTAAAGTGAGTGACTGTGCAGCCTATGTGTTTAAATGGATGCAGTACTGAGGTGGTTTGGATTTGACTTGGAAAAACTGTGGGCCAACAGGTTGGACATCATGCAGGTGTGGGCTGACGCAGGTTTGCAAAATTGGACCTGTGCAGGACTCTGGCATATGGTCTTTGCAAATGGTAATAATGAGCAAGTGTGTAACTGATTGCTGAACTGGGAAGTCAGGTCCAATCACAAGTTGTCATTCACAGGTAGAGCATGCTAATGCCAGGTGTGAACTGACATACTTGAAGTGTCTGTGATCAGGTCACCCAAGACACATGGTAATATCCCTGCAGCACACACAAGCAAACACACTGCTTGAAAGAATTGTATTGTACCGGTATATGCATATCATATATGCTTTGCCTACAGTAAAGCCTTATTTTTTAAAAGTTTATGATGCAAAAGGGAAAAGCTACTAAGCTTGGATATGCAAAAATAAGAAGTGCCTACTAACACAAGCAAAGCAAACACAAAAGCAACAAATAAGAAGAAAATATAAGCTTGACAGCAATATTTATATTATTTAAAGGAGCAAATTAATGCAGTCAACCCAAGGACAATGTTTCAGCCTTAGTAGAGTATTATATTTATAGCCTCTCTGTGAACATAATAATTATTCAAATACAACCACAGGTCTATATGCTATGAAAAGAATATTCAAAAAGTGAAAACTACTGAAACTTGAACTATTGTGGGGGAAAAAGGGCTTTTGGATATAGTGTGTACCTCACATGTATGATTCAGGAATAAAATTACTGGATTCATCATCGTCCATAATGAAACAACGCTTGTTATAAATTAATTTCATACTATTCAAACCTAAATAACGTCTTTGATGTGGAATTTTGTACTCCTGGGAAATATATGCATAAAACCTGTAGCCATGTTACCAGCTAGCACATGCAGCCACAAACTGGTGCCAAAAGTAGATCATTCATTTAATTTTCAGCACACACCTGCCATCCACCAGCCTGTGTATTTTGAATGTATGCAAAGTTTATCAATTACACACAGGTACATGTCTGTACAGGACTAGTAGGGCCCTGCAACATACTGACATAAATGATATAATTATGCTTTAGATGGATAATGGGTTATTTATAAAACTCAGTCATTGGTGGGGATCACGTTCATTCCAGATAAAGCAATTTGCTTTGATAGACCCTCAGAAACTGCTTGTGCATGCAAATGGCAGCATTCATTAATATGTGACTGCACTCTGCATGGCATAGAGAGGCTATTACCACCAGACACTGGGTGCCATTATCAGACAGAAGAAAGTGAGATGGATAGACCTTTCTCTTCACACTATCCATGCTTGATGTCGTTAATTTGGGTCCTCGCCAGTGGGAGTGGTGTGTTTTTCTAACAACCCCCTCCAAGTTGGTAATTGGCAGGGACATCTAGCCTGCTGTAGACAAGTTCTTCTGCTGGACTGTTTGGACTGTGCAGCCAGTGTAGATGGGGTAATAGTGTGCTGTTTGTGATGAAGAGCACAGGAGCAGAAGCACACACCGCCACTGTTGTTGACACCAGCTG
>VUQI01060668.1:4480-28060 GCA_015106735.1 Paratilapia polleni
CCCCCCCCCCCCCCGCTGTGACACTGTCCAACAGATGTTTTGATGTCTTTTTATAGCACTGGGTTCTCCTGCCACTATCACACACATACACACAGAATCTGGAGCACTTCTCTCTAATAAGTATCCAATGTCAGTGCTTGCCTGAAGCAACAAACTAAAACACACCGCCCAGACACACAAGCACACACACACACACTCTTGCACAACTTGCACAAAAACGAATATGTTTCACTCTAAAGACATCTGTCAGACTCACAGACAGCAGGGTGGTCTTCTGTTAGTGGCCTACAAAATGTTATTCACTTCAAAACAGAGAGCATGAAAGCAAAAATAAAAGCTGCGAGGAGTTTTTTGGGACGACCAGCCTCAAAAGATGTCAGGGTGTGGTGGTGAGGAGAGGAAGCGGAGGGAGGGTGAAGATGGAGCGAAGGGGAAAATGACAAGCAGGAGAGACACACATCTCCTGATCATCAGGCGGTTTTATAATTGCGGGCTAATTGCCTGTCGGCAAAGGTGGCACTCAGACGTCCTCTTAGTTACGTAATGAGACCCCTGTGGGGGTAGATGGAGGGAGAGAGGGAGGGAAAGAAAACAGGAGGATGGGGCAGAATGAGGGGACAAAGAGAGGTGGGAGGAGAGGAGAAAGGAAATGACAGGACAGCTATAGCAGGTAAGGGGACACATTCATCAGGCTGTCTGCGTGTGTGTCAGCGGGAAATCTGCTATTTTTATTCTTATATGGACAAAATGTTCCCATGAGGACAGAAGGATGAGGAAATCCACAAAAGTGCCACTTGTACATAGGGATCTGGGTAAAGGTTAACAACTGAAGTCTCTAATAATGAAACACACTTGTGTGGATGTGTGTGAGAGAGAAGAAGACAGCTGGGTGAATGAAAAATGCATCACACCAAGGTGCCCACCTTCAGTCTCAAACACACACATACAGTGGCCAGAGAGAGGGTGGGGTCACTCAGATAGACACACAGACAGAATGCATGCACAGTGGCGGACAAAGTGAGTGATAAATAGAGGGAAAAAAGGGCGGTGGGGGGGTTGGGGGGATGGACAATGGCACACTCGCGTCACGGCACCCAGACAAAAGCACAACCTCGCCTTGCCAGCATCGCCAAGCGTTTAATGTCAACCAAAAGGACAATGACGCAAATCAGCCTGCTGTAACCTCCAGCTACAGCGGGCGGATACACACAGGAGATGCAACAGGATATTCGCTGCCTCCGTCCGACTCGAACTCAGCGCATGAGGATTTTTACTCTGCTCTCACTCATTTTTAAAGCAGAGAAAGGGAAGGAGGCCAAGCTGCGGCCTGAGTGACATCGCAGTGGATTTGATTATGATGATAATGATGGAACATGGGAGGTCAAAGGTGACAAATGAAAGGCACAGCTTCAATGGTTCCCCCTGAGTTGTCGCTATCTTTTCCAGCTCTCCTCCTCGTTTAGTTTTGATCAGAAATCAGCCGATTTAGCAATGTCATCCCTTTTGCTTCCGTTTTTTTTTTTGTTGTACATATTATGCAGTTATTCTTTTTTTTTTTTTTAAATCTCCTACACTGGTAGAAGACAAACCTGCAACGAGAGCTCAGCCACACCAGACACTGTTTTAAAGGGAATTGCTGCATTGAAGGGGTTTTGGAATGGATATACAGTGCAAGCTTGAAGTGCTTGCTGACATCTTACGGACACAGCCACACACAAACACAACAATACACGCACACACCTGTGCAAAAAGCACACTGAGGCTTTTCTAAACAGTCAAACAAAATAAAGGAGGGGATGTGGGGACTGATTCTGTGCTTTAATTATTTGTAGAAAATAACTACGCACACCAGGCTTTCATTCACATCCAAAACACACACACACGAGCAGGTGGAGGATGAGAGACGAAAGTGTTATGTGAGCGGGCGGGATGCATCGATGCTCTGGTCTGATGGGATTTCCTGAGTTGTATGAATGACAGTCCCTCTGGGAGAACCTCAACAGGACTCCTCACGATGGAGATGGGAGATTCTGCATGTGTCACATAAACATGCCCTTTTGCAAGCATCATAGAAAAGAAGAGAAAGTAGAGAATAAAAGGCAAAGCTTTTCAAGAGTCAGTATGAGAGGAGAGAATAAAGAGTATTTTTGAAAAAAGGACAAAAAAACCCCCAAACAAACAAGCTCTTCATGAGGATCATGACGAATGGCAATAACAAACCGTATCACAGTATCCTCTTTTGAAATAAAAACTTTTTTGTTCACATTTGTATTTTTTTTGTTTTGTTTTTGTTTCCAAGTAGACTATATCACACAGTGATAACGAAGAAAGGGAGAAATCTACAGCCACGTTAGCTTCGTGCAGAAAACCACATACACTGGCACGCCGCATAGGCAAAGAGATCAAAGCAAGACAACGCATACAAAAATATAGAAAATCTCAAATGCAACTTATCGCTTCACAGGAAAAAAAAAACATTTCTGTCTGTTCAACCTGTGTCACTTCCTGCCGAACACCTACAGCCAAAGGGCCACTTCAGGAACATTCTGTTTGTGTTTACTCATCGTCACTGCTGCCAATGCTGATGTTGCTGTGTATTTTTTATTATTTTTTTTTTAAAGACAACCAAAATTCTTGTGTCTTCCCTGCAGGAATCCACAGAATCACTCAAAATATTCAGAAGCTAAAGTTGATCATTATGGCAGATGCCCATCATAATGATGTTTGGAATAATGTGAACAACAACAGGTCTGAGTGATAGAAAACTAGTACAATAAAAGCATATCATTTCTGTCATATCATCTGTGACAAATCTGTTTTTTTAAACTTTGTTATTTTAAAATACATACTATGTCCTGTCACTTTGAAGACATTCCAGCATTTGCTCATAATTGGTAGTGACAGGGTTAAATAGTTTGGCATACTCAGCAAGCCATGCCCAAAAGGATGCTATTTAGTCTCTAGCAAAGGAGGGGGGGAGAGGAAGGAGGTAAGGGCAGGTCCCAGGATGCAGTGTCAACCTGCCCTCCCATGGGAAATGCTGAGGTGGGGGGGAGATGGGCAGGGGTTATACAGAACAGCTGAGATTACAAATCGTGCTCAAGACCGGGTCAGCCCAATGATTTCAGCACTTGCAAAACACATGCAAAGAGAAAGTCAGAGTTTTAGACTCTCGGTCATTCTGTCTGCCTTGTAGTGGCGTCTGTTTGCTTCGCAGGTAGGGAACAGAGCCGAAAACTGTGAGCGTCATACCCACGAGTCAGTCATTGGACTGCTGCAGCAAGTCCAGCACTCACTGCTTTCACATTGATAAGAAAAGGGATTGTTTGGACGCCTTCAAAGGAAACAGATTGGAAACGTGGAATGAGGACAAAGCGGTTACGAGGTTGGAGAGGAGGAAAAATGCTGCAAGTAAGGCAAAGACGGATGATTAATGTATCGGTCCGAGGAGAAACAGAAAAAAAACCAACATGCTCAGAGGGTGAAAGTTTTCAGACGCCATGAAGGAAAAAAGTCTTCCAAAGAGTGTGGAGGGATTCAACACTGAGGTGAGAAGAGAGGAGTCATTGGTTGTTTGGCTCTCCTGCCCTCTCTTCCTCCTCCTCCTCCTCTTCATCCTCCTCATCCAGGGAAACAACACCAGAGGAGGCCACGTCAGATACCCTCCTGCGAGGGTCGTAGTTGGGTGGGTACTCCACCCCATTGCGCTCCCCCTCCACCTGGCACATGGTGCTCTCATAGTCCTTGCAGGGGGTGTCATCGTCCTCGCCTGGTGACAAGTACGTATCGGAGTAAGACATCGAGTAGCAAGGAGAGTCCTGCCCCCCACAGGGCCTGATGCCCCGTCCTCCCCCACCCAAGCTTTGGAAACCACAGTCTCCCCCACCATGCCCGCTCTGCCCCACCCTCTGAAGTCGGGCCAGGAGCAGCTCCTCCCGGCCGTGCAGCGCTGACAGGATCTTTGCGGCGAGCTCTGCGGCGTTGCTGTGAGAGTGGGTGCCACGGTGGCCACCCAGGTCACGCAGCAGCGGGTGCTGCTCGTCCAGGCTGCAGAGGCTGGAGCACAGGGTGTCTGGAGAGCCTGCCGTAGGGGAGGGCTCTCCACTGCCACCTCCCTCTCCACCTCCACCTCCACTCTCACAAGAGGGGCCTCGCAAGCCCAGGTGTTGGCAAAGCTGGCTGTGGATCAGGTCCTTCAAGTAGGGAGGATAAGATGGCACATCTAGAGGGAATGATACAGACTGTGAGAAGGAAGTCCTGAAGGAAGACGAACAATGATTAGAGAAGAAATATGACATGGACCTCTAATATTTTCAGTAGGTTTTTGTGACTGGTTGCAGCATCAACTACTCATATACGTTGTTTGTCCTCATTTAGTGGTACCCTGTGGAGACATTTACCACTGGAGGCACTCTGGAGCAGAGTTATTATAGTTAAATAATTTTCATTAATTTTCATTTTTATTGCTTTTTCGTTTTAATTCAGTTTAGGTTCAGTTAGTTTCCAGAGTGGTTTTGCTGGTTTCAGTCTTTTTTAATGGTTTCTTTAAGATTCGTTTTTATCAGTTACAGTGTTATTTTTAATTTTTGTTTTACAATAATCAATTCAATTCAATTCAATTCAATTTTATTTATATAGCGCCAAATCACAACAACAGTCGCCTCAAGGCGCTTTATATTTTAGGGTAAAGACCCTACAATACTGTCCATATTATGGAGACAACATTTAAGAAATTTAAGATAACACAAACAACACTCTATGAAGACAACTGATTCACAGTCACATAGACACCCCAGTCTCATTACACATGTGCACCTCCTCGGGCAGGGTGTTTGCTAAAATCTTCAAAGACTAAAACTAAAGACATTTATTGTATATTTTTTACTTAATTTAGTGAGTTTTGTAAGGACACCATATTGTTTTACTCAGTTTTATTTCAGTTATTAAGCTATTTTTTCACACATAGCTTTAGTTTTTAGTTTAGTTTTAGCTTTACCAACCTTGCTATGGAGCAGTGTTTAGATGAGCAGATCTGGGTTTTGTTTGTATCTTGAGCTTTATTAAAAAATTAATGCAAACACAGACGTAAACAAGATTGTTACAAATTTATATTAATTTATTGATATAAATTAAACACTAGAAGTTTTAAATGTCTAACTTACGTTGAAGAAATAAGATTTGACAAGTTTATTAGACCTCAGAGACACATAACACTTCATAATAACCATTGTTAATAAACTGTAGAGTGATAGTTAACTAAACTTTAGTAAATAGTTATTTTACTGTTAACAATGAAATAAGAATTAACATTTGCTAATTATAATATCTTATGTAATAATTATATTATATTATATTATATGTCTGAGTCCTTTAGTGTTGGTCCTGTGATACACATGTTGTGACAATAGTAAAAATAGTGAAACTAGTCCACTTCTCAACTCCTTGTGTTTTAATCAAAACCACAATCAAAACTAAACAATGAGTATAACAGGACAAAAACTGCAGCCTTGAGGTTTGTGGTCTTGTGATTTACACCAACGCCACTCTCCCTGCCTACTTAAATATTTTAAAAGGCAAAGTATTATAAACATAAGTTATTTCAACTTTACAATAACATGTAGATAATTGCTTAGAAAAGAAATTATTAACCAATAACCATTCGTATTAGTAATTTTATTATTATGATCATTCACAGTTTGTTAACGTAAAAAAACTGTTAAATAAAGTTTAATTAATAATCAACTTCCATTTATTAATTATGGTTATTATAAAGTATTACCAGGTGCACATATGTATTTTGCTGAAAATGTAAATTTATCTCCACAGAGTGCCTTTAAAACACAAATCCAAACTCATGTATGTCAGACACAAGTTTACTGCTAAAAAAACAAAAGATAGGAAAATGAAAATACCAATGTCGTAGTTTTTCCAAACTAACCAATGCACAATTTTTAAAGAAGTTAAGACCACAGTATGTTAAAATAAGAAAGTTAGCCTTAAAATAAAGCCATGCATACACAGTAGTAAATAACAACATCCACATGTCCTGTAAATGTCTTTAACAGAAATACTAACATTGCATTATAAGGCTGTGGGGAAAAAAACAGCAGAGAAGGATGAGTAAAAAGAAAGCAATTAATAAGAATATGAAACCTGTACAAAATGAAAAAGAATTCGTTATAGTTGTGCTAAAATGTGATTTGAGTGGAAACACTACTGAAGCAGTGGAGGTCAGGATCTACTGTATGCAACAGTGAAGCAAAGAAGTTTGACAGTATCACCGACATTTCATGTAGAGTTGATTAACATCACAAACAGGTTGGTACATGTGGAACCCTATCCACTAAATGGCCATTGCCCCAAGGTAAGAAACCACTGATGATTATATGAAGCTAGAGAAGCAACAATGAGTTGAATCTTATTAGCTGCAGTACAGGTTATTGGTGGTTCCGTGTAATCAAGATGAAAGCTATGGTACACACAGGCATGCACGTACACACAGCCGCGGTCAAATATACTCTGTGTATTTATAACTTGCTCACACACCATCCTCACTCAGACACTGTCTCTGCTGCAAAGGAAATGATATTAAACTTGCAGGAGGGATATCAAATTGCACCGAGGAACAAAAAAAAAAATGTCTGGAGAGGATGAAAACTAGGGCAGTGGGACAATGAAAGATACAGAGAGAGGCAGAGGGGAGAGAGAGATGGATGAGGAAGAGGGTGTGTAATGGGGTATTAGGGAGGAAGGGCACAATATGAAGGAAATAAATGTGATTTAGCTCTAGTGTGTGTGCTTACCTGTGCTCTGTGTGGTGGGCTCATTCGCAGGCAGATAGTCTTCATCATATGAGTCATCATTGGACTCGTCGCCATCCACAGAGGACCAGGCTCTCAGCTTAGCCTCTGCGATAGCGAACTGCTCTGCCACACCTGCAAACACACACAGACATGCATGAGCTGCGCACGTACACAAGCAATGACATGATTGGCATGGTAACAAGAAGGAACAGGGAGGCAGTGAGCCTCCACGTCATGTAGCTGATTTTAATTGGCAGGTCTGACTGAGCAACAAAGCACACAGCGTAGAATCAGACTGGACACAGTCAGTTCTCCCTTTGCAGTAAATGTTCTTCAGCAGCTATTTAGCTTGTGCACTTCAGATGGATGTCACTGAGTGTTTGACAGTGTTGTTATGCAGGTTGCATTCCTGTCAGTGCAGAGGAGACAGTGAGTTGAAGAAGCACAAAGAAGAGTCTAAGAAAGCAGTGGTTAAATCTGTTTGTCTCTCAAAATGGCAGGAAAGATCCTTTAGTAATAATCAGCACTGACATTTTTACTGAAATAATGACATAACATCAAGCAAAAAAGATTTTATTCAAGTCATGACTGGCAAGAACAAATAAGAACGAAAGAAAGAGCAGGTATAGAAAACACTGAGTGGGGTGGAATTACTTGTACTTTTCCTCAACAATATCTATATCTAAACATACCTACTAAACAAAGGGAAGGCTGGAATACATGATGTGAAAAAAAGACGAACACATACTGATGTCTTCATTGTGGGCCAAATGTGTTTAGAAAAACAGAAAATTAGAAATAAAAGGCCTGTTCTCTTTGTCTGGAAGCTAAAATAAAAAATAAAAAAATACCTTGGTTGGTATTTGAGAACTGACAGTGTTGGCTGTTTTAATGTGCATGAGGTCTTTCTTGATTTTTTTTCTCTCCCCCAGCAAGAACCTTAGAGGCTAAAATATAAAGCCAATGCTCAAGTGCTAAAAATTGGAGTTCCTCTAATAGGCGCTTGAGGCTGGCTTAAAAAGTGAGTCAGTTTCCACAGACTCTCATGTTATAATGCCCAACTTTATAGCATGTTTACAGCCTGCTGCAAAAAAAATGGTTTTGTCTCTATAGCTTAGTTATCCTTTCATAAAAACTGTATTGGGGTGAATGCTTTTTTAAAACTCTCCTGTTTAAATTGCATTAAGGCTTAAAGTTATACATAATGAGGTGCTTTGACTGACAAGTAGGTGCTGACTGCTAGGCTACACTTCTGCTAATTCAAGTCACTTGCTGTGTCTTAGATCATGTACTTCCATTGTATATGCCTAAAAATAGCATACTCATAATTGGAGGCTGTACATGTCTCTCCATCTTGGCTGTGTAACGGAAGGGGAGAAACCACTAAACAATTTACAGCCAGGAGGATGATAATATGTTATTAGCACCAATCCTGACACAAATGTTAGTTAGCTAGCTTTTTTTCTTCCAGGTATTATAGTTACATGTACTTAAGTATTGTTGGGTGTTACCGTGTGTTAATTTGTCTTCTTTACTGTTAAACTGTTTAGTATTAGACAGAAAGAAACGTCAATACAAGTGAAAGAAATTCAAGTGTTCATAGTTAAGGATAATTAGGGTTTATTTCAATCTGCTTATTTCCCACTATGAACACTTGAATTTCTTTCACTTGTATTAGCGTTTCTTTCTGTTGAGCATTTGATGTGACAATGGGTTAAGTGCCGATGGAAGAGGTTTGAGGAGGACTCTGGTGGACCAGCTGGGCTCGGTGGTCTCTCTTAGTCTTACTCTTTTGAGCATTTAATCAACCATTTGTAGCTCCAACATACTCATGGTCAGTCAGCCCGTTGCTGTGGGCGATTCTCCGGCTGCCTCCAGCTCCATAAAGCCCCTAATTGAGTCTGAATATAAAGTCAGGAGGACTGGCTCAGAAACCCATTCCGCCCCCCATGCCTCCCATTCCTCCTGGCATATCCTTTTCCTTCTCTTATGTGTGCGGTCAGAGACCTCTCAACCATGTTTGTGCCTTTTGTGCCTTTTGGAGCTTTTGTAATGCAGTTACCTGACAAATAACAACCAGTAACTGACCATTCAAAGATGTCTGAGTAGTGTAAGACTTAGTTTGTCACTTTAACCCTACATAGCAGGTATCTGCCTCTGTGTGTTGCACATACACAGTCCATGCTAATTGAACTTGCTAGCGTTAGCTGATAACGTCACTCTCTTGTCCAAATATGGTCACTTCTGGTTCCAAAATGCCAATATGATGATGAACAAAATGCTAAACATAGCGAGTTCACAATATGGGCTCACAAACCAATGGGTGATGTCATGGTGGCTTTGACCATCTTTTATATACAGTCTATTTTAAACTCATCTCTCAGTAGCTCAAACTATAACATGCTATGATCATATCATCAACACTGATATGATATGATATATGATATATAAAGAATTAAAGACAAAAGACAAAAACTCAGCTCCAATTTTAAAGCAGTGTTAGAAAATACAAACACCATCTCCATGGAACACATTAACACAACAACAGACAAACTTCTTATTTTCCTTGTGGCCTTAAATTTATAGGCCACAGAGAGGACTTCTATGTGTGTGTGTGTGTGTGTGTGTGTGCATGGCTGATGTGACTCAGCAAATGCCAGAACCAGTGAGCTATAAGAACCAAGTGACCAATCCTATCCAATCAGCAACTGGCCAATCAGAAAATCCCCTCTCTGTTTTCCTCTTTATCTCTCTGCCCACCCTCATCATGCCCTTCTTCCAAATGTCTTACTCAATAAAACGCTCTATCTGCTCACCTGATTCGCTTCATTCCTACTGTTCTGTTTTCTTTCATTCTGCAATCTTGCTTGTCCCTCTCTTCTTATTTTGATTTCTGTCTCGCTGGTCTCCTTCCCCTTATGTCTCTCTGACTCTCTCTCTCTGCTCAGTGCTCAGTATTCGTGCGTTGTCTCGCACAGAGGGAGATCGATGATCTCATTCATCTTCCACTGTAACTTGGCCCTGAACTCTCCTCACAAACACTGGCACATGCTCCAGCAAAGGAAATTGTGTGGGCTACTCCTTAGTTCTCCTTTCAAAGTCTTTTTTAAAATTCCTTTAACAGAGAAGAAAGTGCGCTTTCACCCGCATAGATACTTTTTCATATCACTGACCCACATACCACACAAAAAGACTTAAAATGGGGATAAAGGAATAAATACACTCCCACACGTATTAATCTTTGTCTGTATCACCCTAAAATCATACCCAGCAATACATCTATTTCAGCATCAATTATTACTATTTTAATTCATTCTCTTTTATGGCAAAATAGAAACTAAAACAGCTTTCTAAACTTTTCTCTGTTACTGCAAAAGCCATCTACAGGATGCAGTCACAACTTTCAGGATGGCATAGTTTCTCATTAATATGATAAAAGGGTATTTGGTAGCAAGCTATCATGTGCAAAAATATGCTCATGATAAAAACTGAAATGCAAACACACTCTTCATCGGAAGGTGTCTGTAAACGCATTAATAGTTTGAATCCACTGTAGCCGCATATACTCTGTATGAATTATTCCAGAAACTTTAAATACTGTGGTTTGCAGTCTCATACCACACACACACACACACACACACACACAGTATAAATATAAAAAACACCCTTTGTTTTGCTCTCTTTAAACCTTCATTAATTGTTTTCTGGACACTCTGGGGCTGTGGAAACAAGCTGTAAATCCAACACTTATCAGCACTTGACAGACTTGTTGCTTATGTTCACTTCAAACAGTCACAGAACAACATTAGCATTCATGTGGAGTTGTGCCTTTTGTGCCTCATTAATCTAAGGTCAATATTCACTTTCCTTTGAGCTCTGTTTTTGGTCTGCACCTTTATATCTTTAGCTGTTAAATGCTCCTCTCTCTTCAGCAGCAATATACTAAATGTGACTGCCTGTTTGGTCCTTTGGCAGGTGTTGTACAGTAACCTAATAGCTGTGGCAGCTGGCTGTTGCAGATGGAGATGGGGAAGTTGATGACTGATGACTTGACAAAATGGTAAATTTGGGGGGCATGAAAACCAAAAACAGATGCTAAAATGTGCCATAGCTGAGAGGATCTGCAGAGTCAAGTGATGATTCTCTGTTCATCACAAAGACTGACACCTTTCTTGTTAAATAGGATTCAGTGGTGCATTTTGTTTTCTTTAATTATAGTCGCTTCAAGAAAAACAGGTGCAAGCTGACATGGTGTCATCGTCAAAGTTTAACATACTTTATTTGTCCCAAAATTTGGGATATTCCTTTGTTACAGCAGCCAAAACATTAAATAAAACTTATAACAAAACAGCTTGAATATGCAGAGTAAATATATAGCTCAATAGAATAAAATACAATTTGATAAAACAAGTGTAAGGTAAAAAGGACATAAGTAAAATGAAATAAAATAAATTAAGAGTTATGTAAGTAAAAATCTCAATGAAATAAAAGTAAAATAAGTATAGATTTAAATAAAATATTAAATGATAACAATTTTAATTAAATAAAATCTGAATATAACACAATAAAGTGGCTGAAGTAAAATATCTCAAATTCATAGCTTATAAAATGTTATAAAATGCTTAATAAATGTAGTAAAACTATAAAAAAGTTACACTCACTTGTAGCAAAGACCTAAGCGCAAGCTCCCACTTTAGTAGTTTAGAACGTAAAGCAGCGTAACGTAGCATAACACAGCATAGCATACTACTGCGTAGCATAGGCCTACTACAACAAAGCATAACATAGAGTAATGTAGCATAGTATAACGTAGAAAGCATAACGTAGCATAGCGTAATGTACCATAGCATACTTTAACTTATCAAAACTTCGCCTAGCATAGTATAACATAAATCTGCTTAGGTCAGACACAATTTTGCTACTTTGCAGGGCAAAAGAAACTGGACTGGAGCTACTGTAATTAACTCACACATAGTTTGCCACATATTCTATAATTCTGTCTCTGAATGTATGAGTATGGAGACACACTGCAGGATTAACTGCGAAGAATGCATGTCTGTGTGCGTGCCTGCGTACGTGTGTGTAAACGTGTTGGCAGAAGTCAGTCTATCGAAAGGACAACCCCAACGGCTCTTTCAATTCTCAGCATGCCTCCTACACACATACACACAACTACATACACAAATACCAGTGTGTTATAGAGTAACGAGCTCAAATATACACTAAGCCCACCAAACACTCACTTCACACATTTGCACATGCCTGCTTTATGCATTAACACGCTCGCTGACATTCACACAGTGTCTCCAGTCACCCACAGTAGCACCACCACGGACTACAAGGTGAAACTTGATAAACAAATAAAGGGAGTCAGCACAAGTGGCAGCTCCCTGAGATGAAGAGGAGTGCAATGTGTAGTAATATCTCTCCAACTACCCCCACTGTTCTCAACTTTAATACAGAAACAATGAAATGATAATATTGGAAATCCTTTAAGGTTTAAACACAGTTTCTGCCATTTAAAACAAAGCAAAAAAAAAAAAACACTGTCTGACATGCACTACAGTTAGTTAGCCAGGTTCAGATAGTACTATATATAACCATGTTTAGTCCTGATAGAATGCCATATGAGTGATCTTATGAAATACTTTTTAGGTGCATCATCAATACAGTTACACATAAAACCATGAAATCACAAAGACAAGCCATATGAGTAAATAGTTAAAGAGCACAGAAAAAAAGAAGGCAGAACAGAGGAGGCACAGAGGAAAATCGCTCTGTCACGGTGCCACTAGCCAGGAGCAAAACCTTACTGTGCAAATTAACCTTGAGAGTCTGCATTGCAGGGAGCGAGCGAGAGAACGGAGGGAAAGCAGGCAGGAAAGACAGGGTGAAAAGATGAAAAAAGAGGTAACACAGAAACAGAGGGTAGAGAGAAACATTTAAAGAGTGGACAGTGAATGGAAGCAAAGAGGGTAATAAATGCAGGGGACAGAAAGAAAGAAAAGTCAAAGATGAAGTGAGTGAAGAAAAGATAGAGGGGACAGATGAGCTGCAGCGAGTGCTCTCTCTCAGAGGAACGTGTGAGGAGGAGAAGAGTTAAAGGTGACAAATGCTAACGTGATCTGTGTCTGGATATCTTATCTGGCCAATGACATTTGATCCTCCTTGTATTTACACCTGGTATTAATGAGTGTTCTTGTTGTCTCAGTTTTGCCCGCTTTGTGATTACATCTCAATATTCAAATTAGGTAGGCAGGTGTGACTGGCTTTGGAAGAACAGGCAGTTCCAGGGAGGCTCTACTTGGTTTGCCTTCTCTGAAGCATTTTGTCAGGACATAAGGAGAACTTCCTTTTTGAAATGACAAAATCTTAAATGATGTCTTAACCGTGGTCACGTCAATAGAAATATCTCAGCTTGAGCTGAACTCCTGCATTACAAACTGCTGAAGATGTATTTACCAGGGATTTAAAAAAGCTACCAGACTGCTTTAGGAAAACTGTAGGATCTTGTGTTTTAATCCATTTTTTGTCTTTTTTATTTGTCTCCCAACTTCATGTTGTTAGTCCCAATACTAAATCGCTCAACTGTCTGTCTTACTGTACAGCGCAGTTAACTTAATCCTGCCTGAGATCGAGTCACAAACCACACCACCTCGGGCAATCAGGTAAGGGATCACCTCCTTTGCCCATAAATAGTGTTCTACAAATCTGTTTAAAATAATTTCCAAATTTCGTTCTGTTCTGGGACCTCCCCAGCCTTCCACATGGATCCAGAAGGCAGGGAAAGCAGCAGGATCTCCTCACAGAACTGAGCAGGCATGAGTGACAATGTAGAAGACATTACATCAGAAACAGCTGGGGTGAAGGTGGGTTGCAAAGCGGCTTACAGAGGCAGCAGCAGCTGAATGCAGGCTGAAGCAACTTAAATAGCTGCCACATATAAGATCTATTCACTGAGGGGTACTAGCTGACCCATCAGCTGACTGGGGTTGGCATTGCGGTCAGCTGATCTGCTGGGACAGCGGGATCAAATGTTGTGCTCCACACTCATTACGGTGAACATGAGGGCCCTATTTCACACTAAACTGTATTTGCAACATCAGCAGTGATTAACTGTAATTCATGATCATACAAAACTGACATAACATAATACAGTGGTCATGCGTTTCCTCTTAAATTAGGCTACATTTACCCTTATGATGGTTTCTTGTGTAATTAATACTTCCCATTTCATCTTTAATGATTACGTTGGACATTTTCATAAGCTCTCTTGCTCTAAGTGAGTGTGTCATGGTTTCATCTTATTTGTTGCCTGTGCACATGCACCGGAGAAGAGTTGTTTTCCTGTAATATATCACGAGAAACACGAAATCTTACCAGCAGCAAAGCGTGCCTCCTGCTCTCCTTCAGTGAGGTCGGAATAGGAGTTGAAGTCTGATTCCAGGGCCGCTGTAGTGTCTATAGGCTTGCACCAGCCTTTCCACTCTATTAGATGGGCTACTCTGCCCTGTGCCATGGCTGTAGGCTTTGTCACATGGTCCTTCACTACCTGGGAAATACCTACATGGCAAATATCAGGGGTTAGGCTACAATATAACCTTGCAATGATCAGGCGTTTTCATTGTCCACATATAATGCTGCACTCACCGTGCAGGGAGGATCGTGCTAATGCAGCAATCTCTTGAATAGTGAGAGCTCTTCTTGATTTTGGTAACATTTCAATGGTGTCATCAACATTCACCTGAAACGACAAGGGAAAAAAACAAACAAAACAAGAGTGAGTGAAAACTTGTACAGTAGCTCAGCATGAATGTGAGCCAGCTCTGAATACATACTGCTATGAGTCACAGGAAAAACCCAGCGCTGCCTTTTGATAGAAAAGGGACTCCCTGTATTCAAAGTACTTCAGCTACTTCAGACTACTACAAAGCCTTGTAAACTGAAGAATTTTCTCTTTACACACACCAATCTGCGTTTTAATGAGTCACAAGCTGCAGGCCATCAGTAATGTACAGCAGCTAATCGTAAGTAGGACTGTGTGTTTATGCTTAGACGACTTATCTAGCATGTAACAGCATGTTAAATCTCCCATTAAAGCACTCTGGATTAGCATACCGTTTCATGTTGGAGAGCAGAATAAACAGAAGTTTAAAAACAACAAGTCAGAGATACTGGAGGCTAGTTGTAGTCACGTCAGCTTTAGTGGTTTAGAAATTAGCCTGCTGGCTAATTAGCAAACTAATAGTTTGTTCAGGTAACTGAGAAGACTCTTCTCAAGCTACAACAGGGTATTTTGTTGTGTGGCTGCAAACAAGAAGACAAGTGAGAAAAGGGAGTATATCTCTGGGTTTAACTTAGATTGCTTTATACATGCACCTTATCCACACACAACTGTTACCCAAGCGGGTCCCTACAGTGGCAGCAAATGCGACTGATAGATTTTTTTTTTTTTTTAGATCCACTGAAAATTCTGTCTATCTGTACGTGTCTGTGTGTGTCCAGATGACTAGAAAGGTAATTTCCTCACAGAGAGTTAAGAGAATCAGACTTAAGACAAAAGATGGAGCCCCTCCTCCCCCACCCGTCCTCAGTCAAATCTGTCTCCTCCGTAAACTCAAACCACAGGGGGAGTATCGGGTGTCGATGAGTTCCTTTGTCTGCCAACTTTTTTATAGCACAACCTGTACTCACGTGGGAGCACGTCAACAGCAAGGGCCACATGCTGAGCTGACGCTTCCGCGTTGTTACTCAATATGGGTCAACACACTTGGCTGACTAAGCAATTCGATGACAGTTTTGGAAAGGCTGAAGAGTATCTCAACAGGTACAGGCGGTCTCCAGTCCCATTGTGACTTGATGGAGTTGTCTGATGCTCTCATTTCAGTCATTTAGAGGAACAGCACTGAACTACTTGACCTACTATAAAAGCCATATTTCCCTTCCTTGTGTCAATGAGTCACCAGTCAATGCGGGCTGCATCTGATTTGCAGTGAACACTGGACACTGGTGATGAAGTTAGTTCATCCCAGGAGCATCACCCTGACCTTGTCGTGTCAATTCCACTTAACAGCAACAAAATACCAGCCTGAAGAACAAATAAACAACAACAAAACTATCTGTCAGAAGGGCACTGCCACAGCGAAAGGGATCCCACACTTGTGATTGTCCCAGCTGCTGCCTCGAGGCGTGCTAATCCTCTTGTGCCGCAGAGCAGCTCACAGATCGGAGGGAGGATAATCTGGAGTAGACGTGACACATACCCTTGAGGAGCTTTAGAATAATATATAATGTTGGCCTTTATTTGGAAATCACATGTCAGCTGGTTAATGTTGTCCACACACACATGAATGTTTAATTTGCCTTCAAACAGCTGCCCTGAGGAAGTCTAAGGTGGGAGGATTTTATATATCATCAGGGACATCCACCTCGAAAATTCCTGTCTAACCCTGCTTTATGCCTCTAAACTTCATCTCACTGCTTTTTATTGCAGAGGTACAACCCTCTGTTCGAGCGTCATCGTGCTGATTGCCGACTCTGCTTCTCCATTGATTACCCCCACCCCCACCCCAAACCGCTCTCCCACTGCCCTACTGAACAACAGAGTGAACACAGAGGAAGACATGAGCCGTACTGAGAACAGACACGGTGCTTACACCGCTGTGCAGAATCTTTATCCAGTGCAACATAACCTACATTTAAATGCACCTCAAATACTTTGAATATAACCAAACTGAGTTCTAACATCAAAATCCTTCATGTTAAAGGTTTATGTCTAGAGATCAATGTATTGACTTTTGTCAGATAAACAATGCAAATTCACACGTACACACATAATGCCAAGAATCCATAAATTTTCATGGTCTAGTGATTGCCAGCAGCAAAGAGGCTGCTCAGGTTCACCTTTGGCTTTTAAATCATTGGTTAAGTGCTGTCTCTGTGAGCTGCAGCTTGGAGACAGCACAGAGAAAAACACAATGGGCTCTTTGTTGCAACTCGCCTTATCAGTGCCTCTTAAACTGCATCACCTGAAAGCCTGCACACAGACACAAAAAGGTTTTATTACTTTATTTTTATTTACTTTTTCATTATTAAATTAGTTACATAGGTTTTGTGACTCTTTAAAAGAATGTAGTGGTTTCCATACATACATAGACTTTACTTGAGTGGGTTGCCCACGTAAATTTAGAAACAGCATGTTTTTTTAATCTCTCTGAAAGAGCAACACCATCTGCAATCGATTTACTAGTGGACAATCCCTCGCTCTTATTTTGAAAGTTCCGTCGCTGCTAACCAGCTAGGCTTGGCCCTTCCTGTCTTGCCAAGCTGCTATTGTGGTGGTCCTGGATATCATTCAGGATCCGTCAGGATCTCGGACTCCAACTCCAGCATCTCCAACTGCACTTGGTGACAGGAGTCGTTCTTGTAATCTGCTGTTAGCTGGAGGGCCACTCTTAGCAGAACCTGCAGCAGGTGTAAAACCGATTCATGTGCTGCTGCACCAAGCTCACAGAGCAGAACAAGGGTCAGCTGCACAGTGAGTACAAGATGGTGGAATTGAACCCATTATCTGTCACAAAGTACTTGGGAATTAAATTATTTGCAGAGGAGAAGCTTATAAACAGTATTATTTATCCACCACAAATAGAATTAAAATCTGTGGGAAACACTTGAATGTGCTACATTTGCTGTTGTAAAATCAGATTTAAGAACCTAAAGTGGCTTATTAGGCTTACCTATTTCAATGGTCTGCAGTGACAGAGCCACAGAAAAGCCATTTTGTTGTTGTAAAGCCATAACACAATGCCACAGGTTTTCCAATCAGCTCGGCAGAGAAGCATTTCATAGCTATAGCTTCTATTTTATGGGCTAATTAAGGTCACATCACGCCACAAATCTAGCTTGTACCACTGTACTGGCTGGTTCAGTCAAATACCCTTTTCTTATTTACCAAATGTCAACCCCTTCTTCTGCCGCGCATACAGGGAAAGAAAAAAACACATGAGAATTCAAGCCCTGAAAGCTTTTAGTGGAACAGACTGGTGTGGCATCTGCCTCCACTTCTGGAAAATAACCTGAATGCCCCTCTCCCATATTTTAACACCCCACGTATCTACCATTCTCTCTCCTTTTCTTCCTCCTTTTTCACCCTCTCTCTGTCTGTTAACTTTTCCACAGTAGGAACATTTCTATGGCAACTAGTCACCGTGGAACGATTCCTCCTGGCGTATCTGCGTGCCTGATTCACCAATGTCACACACTCAGAACACCAACCGAAAGCCAGATTAAGGACTCTCACACATGCCTTCCTGCTTTCTTTTGCAGTAGATGGTGTAGCATTAAATAGAAATGTAGGATAGCAGCAGATTTCTTTTTTTTTTTTTAATAGTGCCGTTAAATGTGAAGCATTAGAGCACTTCCTCTGTAATATAGATGTGTTGAGCTCAGCAGTCCAGCCAAGATGTCTCTCACAGTCTCCAGTGTTCAATACCAGGCTTGCCCATGAAGAGTGAGAGGCTGCATTTCACAATGGATCACTTAGGCACCGCTAATCATCGCCTGGCTGGCTGTATGCGACACATCAGATTCACACCCAGATGGTGTGCACTGACAAAACAGGCAAGCTGGATTCGTCATCATTGTTGTCATCTCTAAGCCAATTATCAGCCTTTTAACTTCAACTCTCACTGCCGTAGCATTAAATAGTTTACTGTAGCTGAATCCCTTCTTGGTTCTTTAAAGAACGCTTTTAGATAGGTTCCCTTCAAGCATTAGGGTCAAATGTCAACCTGCTAAACTGCAAGAACTTCATGTTCATATAGATTCATGGTTTGTCAAGAGAGCATGTCATCCTGTGAGTCCACCTGTATTTTCAATTATCAGGTCAGAAATTCAGATAAAAAATATATATATATGCAAATGCATTGATATGTAGGCCTGTGAATTCAAATGAACATTCAGGCAGCTACTCCAGGCAGCAGTGCTCTCAGTGTACTAGCTCTGATAAGCAGAACGAGGGCCAGTACACGTCACTGAGATTCCATTTGAAATTCCAAATTTGAAAAATTAACTGCTAATTACGTTGAACGGCTTGCAAAATAACTAGAAAACGAACTAGTTAGTATTAATGAAAGCTAAAATGGAGACGCCAGGGTTGAAACACACATTACAGACTTGAATGGCTTGATTAATAAGGTAATTATTAAAGTAGGAAAGGTTGAGGAAATCATTTTCTGCTTCATGTGATGAGATGTGGCCATATCTGATGGGTGCCTCAGCAGGTTATAGTACACCAGTTTACCTAAAGCCTGGCTCACAACATACTTCTTTAATCACACTTAGGCTGTGAGAACCGAGCCTTCTAACATAGAAGATAAAAGAATAGTACAAGAAATGGCCTTTTCACCAGTGAACAGTTTGCATCAGTTAACCTGACCTGCCTGTTAGAACTGAAGCAACAATTTAGCCCAAGAACAAATAATAATAACGGTAATTACTAAAAAAAAAATTGATCATTGAAATACTTCAATGTTAGGTCAAGTATCTGTTCTACTCCAATATAAGCTTTCGTTTAGACCTTTACTTTACCACCACATCTTGTGTGACTACATCTGAACTGATTGGTTGCTCTTAATTAACCCTTATAATAAAGATCATGAGGTAGGCTAAAAGGACAGGGGGAAATTCATTCTTCCATAAAAAGCACTACAATTGTTCTTTACACAAGGACTTGTTATAGTATGTATGGCACATGTGTAATAATGGTGGCTGCATTCAAATTAGGGGAGCTCCTGCTTTTGTGCATACTGGTTCACTGTCAGGGTTCACTGGGATATTTGAGCCATCATTACTTTCACCTGTGAAAATGGTCTATAATAATCTTATTATTGTCAATGCACTACCACTTTCCAAAAGAAATTAAGGTGCCGTTAAAAGCTTCTGAATCTAATTAAATGCATACATTTCCATTTTCTATGAGTAGGCCTGGTCTCTTAAATGGCGCTGCACGCTACTACTACCTGTAATGCGACATTTTCTTAACTTGAATCGCCATTACGGCCCATTAGAAAGCACTCAGAACTGTGTTTAAATGTCTAACGTATGCTACAGCTGAGTCTCTCCAGTAGAATACACTGCGTGGGGCGCTATATTACAAAAGCAGTCCAAGTTGAAACTTTTTTCTATGATAAAGAGAGAATTAAGGGCACCTCGCTGAAGTCCAGTGCGCCCAAAGGTGCTGTCAGTATCAGTCTGCGCGCCAAGGAGGTCCGCGTGCTCCCCAAGAGCGCTAGGTCAGACAGGGAGCTTGCCGCGCTCCAGTCCACGCGCAAAGAACCGTCAACCGCCACTGTCAGGAGGAAGAGAGCCACGTGAAGATTATATCAAATGAACAGTCATAAAACTCATAGTCGCTCCACGCCGCATTCTCGCTCCAAAATGGTTGAATAGCGAAGTAAATGAATAAACAAATGTGATATAACAGCAACGCTGCCACAGTAATGTGGCAATAAAGCGCAACTGCTCGTAATGTTTTTTTGTTTTGTTTTCTTTTGTTTGTTTGTTTGTTTTTTAACTTCACTGGAGCCAGAATTATCAACTATGAGTTTTAATCCTTAAACTAACCTTAAGTGGTTCAAAGTTGCAATCACCATGCCAACCTCATGCCTCCACGGGGACCCCAGGGCAGCCATTCAGGGGTGATGACCATATTAGGTAATGTAATGCCGTATCTCACTGTCGCTGCAGTTTTTACCCTCACAGAAAAACATATTCAAACACCGACTTTCCCCCAACTACCCAATTCCTAAATACCCTGTAAATAAAATAAAATAAAATAAAGACTAGATATACAGATGATAATAATAATAATAATAATAATAATAATAAATCTGAATAATAAATAGAAAAAATCAATAGGCCTAGGTGAATTTTGATATTGTATCTTAAATGGATATCTTAAAAGGCATGTTTGCTGAAAGTGCTTTCAGTTCTAAGGCACTCTTCTTTATATAATGTGTGGAACAAGTGTCAGGTTCCTTTATTGCAGCGTATTCTGAGACTATATGTAGTGAGATAACGCAGGAGGCGGGGGTGCAGGCCTACTTCCATGCACTTTAAAGCCATGCCATGTCATGCAGGTGTATGGCTCTGATGGCAGCTCAGGCCTGTTAGATATTTCATGAAGTTGGGTCTACTTTGTTGGAAGGAGAGAAGCGGTGGAAAACATTTTAAAAAGCAGAGAATCAGAGGCATGCCTGTAAAAGGATTTATGCTTCTTTTTTTTCTTTTTCTGTTTTTTTTTTTTTGTAAACACATATTTTTCTGACGTGAACCGGTCACGTCATCAACAAACAGAGGCAAGGCTGCGGCTACATGAAGCACAAATGTCAGTAAACAACCTCCTGGCTGGAAACGTCACAGAACCGCCTGCAGACGTATGACCGTCCGCTTGATTGCATGCGTTTAACCTTTCCATCATCTTGCCCTCTCTGTGACCTGACAGACTGGGGGACCATGAAGGCCCAAAGGTGCTGATTAACCCGCTCCTGCTGGTGTGCAGCAGAACATTTCAGCACCAGAACAGCTCCCCACACTTACAGCCCTATACATACACACACACAGACACGTGCAATCACGCACGCGCTCCCCGCTCTTCAAATCAGATTTGCAAAACGAGATTAGGAGGCGGGCCTCTAAATGTCAGTGCCTGGCTCATCTTTCCGACCCTCAGCCGCAGGGAGGCGTTTCTAGTTACTGTCCGTGAAAAGAACAACTCGCTCGATTAGTCGCCAGCGCCCATCTCAAATATTGATTCCAATATCAGGACCAGTCGCCAAACTTCAGCCGTTTAGCGCCCTGAGCTCATGTTGCCCTCCTGCACAATTCAATATGCGCTGTTTAATTGGGTGTGATGAGATCGGATGCCCGGGGTGTATTGTATCGTTGAATCTAGGCCACCTTAGTCAATGCGAGTATTGTTTAGAGGAGTGGAAGATGCGCACGTGCACGTGTTCTATGTGTCTTTCAACTGATTTCCAAACAGTCACTTGAGCCCCGGCACATGCATGTAAGTTGTGCAGCCCCACTGTTTGACCTAAACCCCGCAGGGGGGTTTTATAGAGACACGACATCAACTAATTGCCAGAAAATGTTCGCGTTTGGCACGGATCTCCACGACCAGAGCTGTTTGTTCAGCAGGTTTATTGCCCTTTAAAGCCATATACGGTAGAGGCTGTGTTGATTCTAAGCGACACTGCGCAGGCACTTTTGAACAGAAATGTTTTTGCCTTCAAGCCTGCAGTGGACAAGTGGCACGTATAAGCACATATGCGCAGGATGCGGTTTAAGTGTCATGGCTGAGGATCAGAAAGAAATGGAAGGGGGAAAAAACAGATGCAAAGGAATTGATATGAGGGACGTTTCCAGCATTTTTTTACGCAAAACTTTATGCATCCACTTAAAGTACATAAGTACTTATTATGCAGAATCCTATATGTTATCATTGGACCATAATTATTGACTCATTAATGTGTAAATCACTGTTGTGATGATTTTAATTACCTCTAGACTGCGGGGTAGCTTTATCACTAATAATACAGCATCATACATCAGTAGATTTATATTACATTTTTAACGTATGCCATATAATAAGTAACCACAGCTTTAAAATGATGGTATGCAGTACGAAATACAATATTTGCAGTGCAGTGAAGCAGAAAGCAAAATAACATACAAATATATAAAGATGACAAGTAGCCTACACTAAAACTGTACTTGAGTGTACTACGTTGCATTCCACCACTGGTCCTATCAGTGCTTTCATCCAGTAGCGTTGGGTATTGTAACAGTACTCTATCCCTTTGGCTTTAGAGGGTTTGAGAGGTTCATGTTTGGAGCGCGCCCCTGATTCGTTGGATTGGGCTGTGAATGAAAGGACAAGGCACATGCGGCCTAATGGTCCTGATCAGACCTTGAGGTGAGGTGAAGAATCAGACTGAAACTTGTGGCGCATCTCTTATGAGGGCCTGCAGTCCTCCTCCATGTGGGCCTAATTTGTTCTTTTTATCTTAATTAATCTCCTTCCCTTGACTGTGATCTATCTTAAAGGGAGCCTCCAGCAGTGTCTCTTCTTCCACTTTACAGCAAACGAGAGCTGCAGTCTCGGGTTTTATTTTTATTTATCTGTTAATTGTGCTCCTAGGTCTCGCTCACACTCGGTCTCCTTCCTCCTCTTCCCGTACTTCCCGTTGTCGTGGAAACTGCAGAAAGAGAGACCTCGACCGTGCATCTCTCTCGCTCTCTTTTCTCTCTCGTGTCTTTGGGCTTCCTGACAGACTTATGAGCGCATCAACACAATTAGGTCAAGACCGGTGTGATGTCACACACATTTATATACAGTCCAAATATGAGAGGCAAACAGGTGGCTGCTGTGTTGACTGCACTCTCGGTCGATGTGCGGGAACACTGTGCACGTACGCGGCAGCCTTATGTGGGGGTTGTGGGATCGCGGGGCATGTCATTACGCACTCCGCGACAAGGAGACGGGGGACAAGCCGCCATAATCATCAAATGACTGGGGTGACAGATTACACTACTAATTATCTATGGGTGTAGGTGATAAATCGGAGTTTAAATGGCTGCGTATAACATTTATATCATAAGGAGGAATAATAGCGACCGCGTGTGTTTACGTGTGGAGATGGATGGATCGATGGATGTGGGTCGGGTTTGATTTATGGCTACAGAGGAGGAGACCCTGTCAGATAAATACGGGGGG
>VUQI01060668.1:30861-45311 GCA_015106735.1 Paratilapia polleni
TTAAAAATATAATTTTAAAAAAAAAAAAAAAAAAAAATCCAGTTGTGTTTGCAGTGATTGGCAACACAATCTTTGCTTTTTGTTTTACATTTATTTAAAATTTTGGTTCCTGGTGACTGGTAGATAAAGGGGACATTAGCTCTCCAATAGCTAGGAAATAGTTAGGCTCCAATAGTTAGGCTGAGATATTTTACTTTGTTAGACAGTCAGAGCTGTGCAGTAATACAGCCTAACAATATGCTGCCGAAAGCTGCCACAGGAGCATGCCCATGGCAAGCTGTGTGCGTAAAGGGATACGATGGACTCATGGGTGAATGCCTTTAGTGCCATCATGAGAATATCATGGCTCAAAAATGACCAACGTGTTATACAGTAAACACACTAAAAGTGAATGAGAAACATCAAAGCATGATGTCTTAATATGTGCAGCATGTGTCACTTTGATCATCGCACAGTCAACACGTGGGAGGACTGTCAGTCACACAGACAGCCCTATTTTTGCACATGCACGGTCTTCTCGTGTTGTGTGATTTTTACAGTTTGAACCGCAGAAGACTGTAATCTTCTGCACCCACTCTCCCCGCAGTGCAGCTCCCATCTCATAACACACATCAAAGTTGCGGCAAATCCATACGGCCTGATCGGCTCTGTCCGTACTCTATCTGGTGCTCTAGCACCACCGAAAGGATGGCTGTAGTAAAAGCAGCAGTGGGAGCTGTAGGAGTGCGGAGAGCCTGTTGCGCAGTACAGTAATGTAAGACTGCAGAGCTGAGGAGCAGAATACGAGGAGAAGGCATCATCAGATGTGTTTAGGCTGCAATCCTGAACGGATTGCATGTCTCATGTTCTTATGAGAAAAGGCTGCAAAATAACAAAACTCCTATCATGAAACTTCAACAAAATACACAAACATGCAAGAACTAAATGCAAGTATGTGTTAAAGATGTTTAAACTGATTAAAATGGCCCAAGTGTTGTTCATACAAGCCTATTCTTTTTTACTGAAGTGTGCACATATACAGTTTGACACAGTGAACATTTAAAAAGGAACATTTGGGGAAAATAAAGTCACATCACATTTACTCTTGTTTTTATACCTATTGTTTCTGAAATTGTTTACAAATGTGCAATAGAAGCAGTAACAACTCAACTGGCTCTTGTAATCCTCTGTTTTCCCTGTTTGAATGATCAAAAGCATTTCAGCCATCCACCTTTAAAAACATGGGCATGAGGAGGATTTCCATTCTGTTAAAAAGAGTGATCATCTGTGCTGTGATCAGCCCGAGAAAGCCTGTTTTTACAGTAGCCCCCTCAGCTGAAAAAAGTCAGCTGTCCTCTTCTTCAGAGAGCCCACAACGGCACACAGAACACAAGGCAAGTGATGAAATAGAAGCTTTTTGCCAGCTTCAGGCTCTCGGGGCTGCAGATAAGAAGGAGATCTTGATAAAAGCTCAGCAGATTTAGTCTCGTGAAGTAAAATGAGGACAAGACGGCGTTGTAGATCTGCCTGGCTGGGTAAAAGAAAAGCTCAGAAATAAGCAAGAGACGACTCTTATGTCCCAGGCTCCTGTTGCCACTGTCTCCAGCTGTCCCATCCCCTACTGGGGACTTTACATGAGAACCACAAAGAGGATCATTATTTTATGCACTCTTAATTATGGTGATATTGTTCATATGCATGCTACCTCCACCTTCGAGCCTCTTGTTTTTGTATATCCCAGTGCGCTGCGTTTCATCCCTGGTGGTGTTTCTTATAGGAAATGGTGGGATGGTTCTTCTTAACAAACAGAAGGGAGCAGCATTATATGAGGTTTATTTACAAGGCTCCACTGGATAAACTGCCAAGTTATCTCTGCTCTCTGCTTACATTTAAACACGGTACAGTGTCAGATCACAGGTCATGCTAACATCAGATTTTAGAAAAATCATAGGCGTTCAAATTCTGTGTTGCATACAAAATGAATGAGCTAAAAATGATGAAGTTACATTCTCTGATTTCATTAGAACATTTAAAAGGTTATATGTATGTTTCTGCAATCACACTTGCACAGTTTTTAATTGTGAAAATGCATAAGGTATGTTTGTGCATTATATGTGTGTCTGCCTATCCTTAAACTGTGTATGTTTTTGTCGATGCACACAGGTCTCTGCAGATCTCAATAAGACTACCTGCTGAAGATAAGGATGCACTGATACGCACTGATGATCAGCTGAACGTGAATATTGGCGTCCTAAGTGCCCAAAATAATCGCACAGCACTGTATATTCTCATATGTCTTCATGTTTAGCCCTGAAATCAACACAGGATGCTAATATTGCACTGGCCAGTGATTTCAGTTTCGTAACTGCCCTAATTTTCTAACCTGTTAGAAGACGAGTCTAAAAATGCCTCCTCCTTCCTTTGATCCTCTCGTCCAACATCCGCAGTGCTAATTGAGGTCTGAGGTGGCTTGGTTTGATGACATTACTACAGCACTCCATTAATAATGGAAAATATGTAAAGATCACCTATTTTTATCTTTGGGTGACAGATTGTGGTAATTATTTTGGACATCTGTTGGGGTTAGGAGTTTGTTAAACCTGATTTTGACTCTCCCCGTACTCATTTAGACTGGCCCGAGGCCATCATCATTGTTTTAGATGATAGGCCCACTCTCATCTTTTACACACGTTCATAAAAGACTCATTTACAGATCATATGGTGGAGAGAAGCTCAACAGCTTGAGAGGAGATATAAGAGGAAGCGTTTTGTCTTTTGTCTGGAACTGAGGTTATGTTAATGTGTAGAAAGGATGTGGCAAACGGGGACAGTAACTCTTTTTGCAGTATACATACTCTTTACATCATATGTAACAATTACTGTTTGTTTATTCTCTGTATTAAGGGATCTAATGTTAATATTAATTAGGCTTATTTCCATCTGTACTGCTTTATATTTAGTGGTACTGCCATCATCTGTCATTCCTTCCGTAAATATAATAATAATAATAATAATAATCAGCCAATCACATGGCTGCGACTCAATGCATTTAGGCATGTGGGCATGGTCAAGACGACCTGCTGAAATTCAAACTGAGCAGAAAGGTGATTTAAGTGTCCTGGTTGTGGCATGGTTGTTGGTGCCAGACAGGCTGGTCTGAGTATTTCAGAAACTGCTGATTTGCTGGGATTTTCCCACACAACCATCTCTAGGGTTTACAGAGGATGGTCTGAAAAAGAGAAAATATCCACTGAGCAGCAGTTCTCTGGGCGAAAATGCCTTGTTGATGCCAGAGGTTAAATGAATACCCTGTACCTCTAGGGAGGCATCTTATTGGTCCCCAATACATTTTATCTCACAACAAGCAACCAGACACATAAAGAGCTATCTTCAGTCACAAGAAGAACAAGGAATCTTGCAACAGGTGGCCTGACCCCCACAGAGCCCTGATCACAACATCGTGGAGTAGGTCTAGGACTAGATGAAAAGGCAGAAGACACTGAGACAGCTCCGCAAGACGCTTAGAAAATACCTTGAAAAAAACTGTGTGTTGTGTAAACAGGAGACTTGGTGCTGTTTACTGTACTTTTATGAAGTCAGGTGGTGAATAAAAGTTAACCATCCAGCTCTTCTGGGGAAACACTGAGGCGTTCCCAAGCCAGACATGTCCTGGGTCTGCACAGGGATCACTTCTCAGTTGGACATGCCTGGAACACCTCACCTAGGAGGTGTCCACGAGGCATCCTAGTCAGATGCCTGAACCATCTCAACTCAACTGTTTTCTTTCAATTTGGAGAAGTAAGAGCTCTACTCTGAGCTCCTCCCAAATGACCGAGCTCCTCACCCTGTCTCTAAGGGAGAGAGCCCAGACACCCTTCAGAGGAAGCTCATTTCTGCCCCTGGTATCCGGGATCTCATTCTTTCGGTCACTATCAACAGCTCAAGGCCATAGTTGAGGGTAGCTTAGCTTAAAGGAATAGTTGAACATTTTGAAGGAATATGCTTATATTTCTCCACCAGCCAAGGATTAGATGAGAGAAGCCAAAGTCAACAGGAGATTTCATTCATTCATTCAATACATTCAATAATGTGTCCTAGAGTGTTGTTTTAGCCTCTACACAAATTCATGCGTCTCCTCTAGCAAAGAAAACGATTAGCACATTTTACCAGACTGTAGAGCTGTTCCTTTAATTGTGGTGTGATCTGTAACATGTTTAAAAATGTGGAATCTAATGCAAAAAATATCAACTTTGTTCTTAAAGTTTAAATGTGGCAGAGGGACTGTTTTCCTTTGTGTTTTAAGGTGGAAACATGGTTGTTTTTTATGGATAATGAACATCTAAAATTTAGATGCAGCAAGAGATGTCAACAAATGACATCACTGGTATGTTTAGGTAATTTATATCAATAAAGTGGCAAACCAACTCTCTAGTGAAGGACTGCTTTATTGGTATAACACAGGGACTCAACAAACTGGCAGCACAAAAACTCGCTGAGTTTACATTTCAGGAATTTGTTTGTATTAGGATGATTCTTTACTGTCATTGTAAGGGTGACAATCCTCATCTCAGTTAACAATTTCTGTGACTTGATTCACTCTGTCTGATCAAGAAGCTTTGCTGGCTGCAACATAACCCTGGCACAAGAAGCCGCACTTGCACACATCTTCCTTGTCGAAGTGTCCTTGAGCAAGTTGCTAAATCCATTCCCACTGCTTTATGACCTCGACCTCTGACTGCAGAGTCAGATCAGTGAAAACAAAAAGAGATCTTACATGAGGACTGTGAGGGCCAACAGCGCACTTAGGAGGCTACTGAGCAAAGCTGTTGAGGCACTCACTGTCCCGGCCCCGTTCCTGTCATTGGTGAGGGTCGTGTGAACCACAGGTGGTTTAGTCTGCCCCTCGCAGTGCCTTAGGTCGGCACCCACGCAGGCAGCGTAGGCCATGACGTGGGCAATGTAGTTCTGCTCGTTGACACCCTGGAACAGGTGGGCCATGGGTCCACGGGCCAGCACTGCCACGTCCTCTCCGCTGTGGGTTGTCGACTCTACGGGGACGACAGCCTGCTGGATGTAGTCTTTAGCTTCTGGAAAAGATGCAGAAACAGTACAAACAGTTCATTCAAATGACATTAGCAGATCAGGGATTTATCTAATATACTGAATTCTGTGAAACAAAGACCTAACGAGTGTGTCTTACTGGTGTCAACATTGCGGATGTCGGGGCGTTTGCCATTAATAATTTTGTGTCCGGGTCCATTGCCGTACATCAGCGTGGTGTAAGGCAACATGTCTTCAGCCCACAGTGGAGATTTCCCTGGAAGACACAAACATTATCTTAGATTTATCTTTTTGTTTTTTTCCTGTTGTTCCTTTCTGCCTCAGAGTGCTAAACACACACACATCATGCATACACAAACACACATGAGAGGAGGGGGTTTCTTGATCCCAAGGGTGCTGCAGGAGGTCTAGAGCTTGTTGACGATCTCAGCGTTTCTCTTCAGATGAGCCATTAGCCTGGCGAGTCTCCCCACTGATGAAGAGCTTGGAGTTTCACAGTCACATTAATCACTGCTGCACCGCTGGGAGGAGGAGGAGGAAGAGGGTAAAATAAGGACAGGAAAGAGGGAGCGCAAAGGTGTGAAAAGCATGACACAACCACAGTTCAATCGATACAGGCTTTGAAGACTGATACTGATACATCTTGCAACAGAGTGATAATATTACAGGGAAAAAAAACACGGGGGAAGCAGGGGTACCAGCAAGCAGCAGCCTCCAGGGCTGAGAAACGAAGAGCCAAACAACTGCAACTTCATTGACAATGGTTTCAAAAGCGAGTCAATCCACAATGTCCAACTTTACAGTATTGAAAAACATGTTTACAGTCTGGTATAAAAAAGACTGGCCTGTTTGGATAGTTTCCCCCTTCCCAACTCCCCACTGTATTGGGAGTGGCTTTTTTTTATAACTCATCCATCTGGATACTGGAGTTAGAGGCGTAGCTGTGTTGACTGATGGGTGTCTGACACTGGCTGCTCCAGCTGATCGCTGTCTGCTGGGCTTCACCTCCAAGAGTCACTGAACTACACTTCTCAGTTGTGTTTGTGCTGTTGGTGCCGTTTGGAGGATTTTTATAGGAATCATCTGAATAACAACATGGCCTTCTGTGAGGGACACACTGTCCAAAAAAATTTTTTTCCAGTTTGCACACATGTGACAGTACACATGACACTATGTGGGGATGATCCTGTTCTAAATCTACCTCCATGTATGTATGACCTTTCAGTACAACAGGCTGCTGGCTAAATGAAAGGAAAGAACTAAAAGGATTCAGAGAGCAGATCATCGTATTTTACAAACCCTCACAAAAAATGCCAGATATACAGTATTGTTACTAAGTGTTAGTGTCAAACATTTGATCATCTACGTCAGACTTCCCTACAAAGGTGAGATCTACAAATTCTTATTTTGCAACCATGCACTGGGGCTGCTGTCTGTGAAATGGTTGGTTTTGCAGCTGTTGGTGCAGCTGTTGTGATGGGCCGATACAGAGGAGCTGCCACTATCCTAACCTGACCGTCATTCACTGCATCAATCATAAGTTAGAACTTGTGGTCTATGATGCTGTAAAACATATTATCAAGGCGACTCATTTTTCTCTCAAGGTCCAAAAGCCTGCTGTTCATCTCAGTAGATGGACCAGGGTCGTCTCCTTTCCTGTCCGGAGATTTGCAGAGATGTGTGTAAAAGGAGGGGCAACACGCCAGAGATGGAACAGGAACTCGGAAAAAGAAGGCAGGAGTCCGCCATCAAAGCTCAGTCTGACGAGTAGTAATACACTGTAGCAGACTTTTTATTTATGCATTTATTTGGTATTTGTCATGCTGTTGCAGTATTTCACGCTAAATGCCGAAGTTGAGAAGTTAAGTGGCCTGCCTGAAGTGCTATGTGAAAGGGGGATTTAAATTCTGGCACATTGAAATAGCATTAGTTAAAATATTCTTCAGCCATGCAGCCATGCAGCCATGTAAAAACAAAGTACCCTCTTTCTCTTCTAAGGTTTTACATATCAGGACATTATAAAAATCATCTAGTCCTTAGCAGGACTTAAAATTAGGTAAATACAAACTCAGATGAACTACAAAACATTATTTATTTAACAAAAACTAAGCCAAAATGCAGAGGCAATGTGTGGGGAAAAGGTACACGTTTACGGCTTCCACTGGAATTCAGAGGGTAAGTAGCAGTCAGGTACTGCTAGTCAAATGCACTTGATTAACTGATTATCAGCAAGTGTGAGCACCTCTATAAAAGCAGAAGTTTTGGAAGATTGCTGGTCTGTAGCATTCAGGTGTGTGTTAACACAATGCCAAGGAGGAAAGACATCAGCAGTGATCTTTAAAAAGCAACTGTTATTGTCAGTCTGAGAAGGGTTATAAGGTCATTTCCAAACAATTTGAAGTCCAGTCAGTGTTGGAGACTGAGGAAGTCACTCAGATGAGTGGCGAAACGTTTCTTCCACTGACAACACTACGTCCAGATGAACAGAATCAACTTTCTGTTAATTTTAAGAGCTTTTAAGGACTAGATTTTTTTTTTAAATTATGTCTTAATATGTAAAACCTGAGAATTGAAAGAGAGTGTACTTTCTTTTTACCATGACTGCAGGCCCAATGTGGTTCATTTGTTATTGCCAGAAACATTCCCCTGTTTGATTTTTTTCACAATCTGATCGCTTCCATGAACATTTGGTGTTATTTGAGCAGGTTTAAGGTTCTTCTTTTTACTTCCTTTTACAATGGAGGTGAAAGGGATTTTGTTTGTGGTGCTCACAGCTTTTTCTTTTTTTAATATCTGTTTTAAATTCAACAGAATCCTGGCTGTCCAAAAACAGTGCCACTGTCACCCACACACTAGTTGTTAGGTGCAAATCTTAAAGCCTGGGATGATGGAACCAAAGTCATCTGCACATCTAAACAGCATTTTGGCAAACTGAATTTTTCATCGCACCAATATAAGGCTTTATTTAATATCAGATATTCTTCACAGGGAATATATCATGAGCACAGTTGTTACTAATAACAATATTGATAATATTGTTATCATAATATCAATGTCTCTGTGGTGATGAGTAAGTACTCACAGTGTAACAGCGAGCCAGTAAAGTGAGCAGCTAAAAGGGATTCAGCTACGCTTGGTGCTTTTTTGTGACATGTCAAAATGTCTTCTATGAAAAAAGGACATCACTCAGGTTTGAAGCCTTTAATAAAAGAGAACAGTGAGGAAGAGTCGAAGGAGAAGAGGTAAGGATCGATAGGGAAGCCCTCTAAAGGGAGATTAATAGGTGAAAGAGATTGAGGATAACTTAAGAGGAAAAAATGTAGAAGACAGGATGGCATCAGTGTTGGAGACAGGTGAAAAGAAGAGAGAAGAGGGAGAAAGCAGGGGACTGAAATAGAAAGGCGAGCAGGGGAAAGGCTGCCAGTTATATGTGTTTACCCTGGCTGTAATTGCAGGGAGAGACAGCAGACGAAATGTCAAGCTGCTGGTGGCAGAGCCACACTGAAGCTGTGAAGACACAGGCAGAGAGAGGCATCTCACACACACAAACACACACAACAGGCACATAATGCTGCCTCAGGTGTCTATTGTCATAGTGGATAAACACACCTGGAGGGTGGGAATGGCAGCATGGAGTAAAGGACTGAGGAGAAACCTCTCTTCAGCATCGGTGCAACTTAGTGTTATGTTAATGATACAAAATCTCAAAATCTTAGCAACAACATTTTTAGAACTCAGTTTTTAGAAGTCAGTTAATAATTACCCAGAATGCTTTGCCCACGAAATGGGTAGCCATTGAAGGTAACAGGTTGGGAGTGGTCAGCAGTCACTACAGTGAGAGTTTCATGCTCTTCGGTGAGTTCAAGGCCCTTGGCGATAGCACGGTCAAAAGCAAGTGCCTCGTGGAGTGCCATGAAGGCCCGGCCAGCATGGTGAGCCTGGTCAATACGTCCACCTGAACACACAGGGAGGAAAGGGTTAAACAAGATGGAAGGTTAAATACTGGCTTCTGGTACTTGTTTGGACAACTGTTTATGAATTACAGCCATTTTTATACACTGTATGGGGACTGTGTATAAAAATGGCTGTAATTCCTGAACAGTTCATGTAATACTTTTGTTAAACCCCTTGAATTAAAACTGAAAGTCTGCACTTCAAACACATCTTGGTTGTTTGATTTGAAATCCACTGTGGTGGTGTACAGAGGCAAAATTACAAAAAAACATGTCATTCTCCCAAAACTTAAGGACCTAACTTAAGTTTCTGAAACTATGTTTGTTTAGTATGTGACTAAAATGCAACCTAACCCTTGATATTAAGAAGTTGATAATGACACACTGTAATATGTTGTGTTTTCCCCCACTGATTCCCAATGACAGTTTTCAAAAGCCAAAAATCACATTTTCTGATATCACAGGGTATCACAGGCCCCACTCACACAGCTATAGAGACTGTTTGGCAAGTATTCCCCCACCGGTTGTGAGTGGTTGCTGGAGGTTGCTAGCAGTCACTGGGAAATCGACTGCTAAAGCCCCAGTCATACAGGCCTAGAGACTGCTCAGTGACCCCCCTGGTAACCAGCAGTATAGCACAACTTTTACTTTCCGGTTTGCGTCACACTTTTTGAAGTTTCACTACTGTCCGCTGGTTAGCTAATGAGTGTTTGCAGAGAAGATGACGTCTTCCATGCAAACTACAGGTGACTGCGGCAATCTGTTAGCAACCACAGCAATCACAAGGAGATTTTCGGTGTAGCACCCTGTTTGCGACCGATTTCACCCAGCAACTGACAGCAAGCTCCAACAACCACTCACCAACCGCTTGGGAAATACACATTTTTCCCTAGCGATCAGAGGTTACAAGGGGTCGCCAAACGGTTTCTAGGCCTGTGTGACTGAGGCCTTAGGGATTGAGGGTTAGGGGTATTGTTATATGGTATTACTGATGATTACTTAGACCTCATAAGGTTAATGTAATTAATTACTTGACTTTAACTTATGTCAGATGACACAGAACTTTGGCTTGTCACAGGACTCAAGTCTCACCAGCCTTGAATGACTTTATCTATACTTGCCAAAAAGACTCAAAATAAACTCTGACAGGTCATATCTACCCCCAAAAAAACATTCCAAAGACTATAATAAATCTCAGTAAAAAACAATTAACTGTAATTTTAATGAGCTACCCAGTTTGTATATTATCACCCTGGCAGTAGGTGCATTTCAGAGTTGAACCTTTTCTGAAAAGAGAGTGGGTGAGCTTTTTTGCATTAGCACATCTCCCCTTCCTGTCCTCTCCACCAGCTCTGTTGGAAAGTGAAGTAGACCCCGGCTAATAAGTTGTGATCTCGGCGAGCTGTCAGTGATTGGGTGCGCCATATGTCTGCTTCTATTTATACATTTGCCTCTTATTTTAAAGTCATTGTGAAGACACTCGGTAGCACCGCGGAGTCCCCATGCGGCTGCCTCAGATTAAAGGAGAGATAGATGAGGAGGTCGGAGAGGCAGCCGTGTGGAACAGAAACACATCAGGTAGCCACACACCATCAGCACACACTGCGACAAACTCATTGAGCTGTATGCAGAATCAATGTCAACAGTAGGTACATACTGTGCTCTAACGGGATGTAATCTGGAGGTTGTCACTATAGTACACACCACAAAGATCAATTTATCCCAACCAATATCAACACTGAAGTTGAACACATACTGATATTTAACCAAACCACAATTACTTAGTTATTTAAATGGTTCCCTTTATGATTATTACATGTTCTAACTGATCCTCCTATTTTTAGTCATCTCTCAGAGGATTTCATTATCCAGTGTTTGTTGGATTAAGTAATGGGAGTGTGTGGAAAGTGAATGAAGCTACTGTCCTCACCCTCCACTAACAGGAAGAAGCCTTTAGGGTTTTTCTGCAGGATGCGGATGGCCTTTTCTGTGGTCTCGATGATGGATGGATCCATGCTTGGGTCCCTCTCTTCCTCATAGCGGAGATCGCCAGGTTCAAACAAAGCTGGGGAGGAGAGAGGAAAACTAAAATAAAATTAAGATATATTTATCAGCCATCAGTGGAGGTGTAGTGGCAGGGAAAGTCCTATCTTCTTCCTCCTACTATTACTACTATTTTCAGCACACAGGAACTGATAAACCACAGAGCAAGTGAAAACCCAAAATATAGCAGCAAGTGAGCCCTCAGTCCATAAAAAGCACAATGACTGGATCTCTACATCTCCTTGGCACCATCACACACCACAAATTTACTGACAATACCTGTTACTAACAAATATATTGGAATATTAAGCTATTAAAGGGTCAGATATTTTCTAAAACTGAGCTAAAACCCAGCAAACATTTCAATGCTGAATAACATTCGAATGACCATCTTTTCTCACTGTCCAGTCTTGGTTGGAAAATAGTTCAAAAATGAAAGTTGTGCCAGTGTTGAAGATGTAAATTTGCCGTCTGCTGTACATGCCTTTTCAGCGTTGCCAAGATGTCCCTGTTGGACTTTTTAGCAAAGTAATATTTGTGTTCAAGAATTGTTTTAATAGAATAAAACAAAATGAAACAAACAAAACAGGCTCGACAGAGAAAAGAGTAGGAAATCAAAAAAAAAAAAGAAAAGCATGCCACAAGATTATCTCAAACTACTGACCACTCAAGCAATGGACCATTTCTTAGGGCTCAGTCACACGGGCCTAGAGACCAGTTGGTGACTTCCTGGCAACCACTGGTTGCTAGGGAAAAATGAGTATTCCCCGACTGGTTGTGAGTGGTTGCTGGCAGTCGCTGTGAAATCAATTGCTAAAGCCCCAGTCACTCAGGCCTAGAGATCGGTCAGTGACTCCCTGGCAGCCACCAGTACAGGTATTCCCCTACCTGTTGGTGAGTGGTTGCAGGAGGTTTATTGGTATCACTAGGTGAAAATGATCACAAAGAGGTACAGAAAATGGAAAAACGCTGACTTGTCTGCAAACACTCGCCAACTACTCGCTAAGCAGTAGTGAAACTGTGAAAAGTGCAAACGCAGACCGTTGGCCTGCAAAGTAAAACTTGCATCTTTAGAAATATGTTGGTTTCAGTGGTAAGACACAACTTTTACTTTGAAGGTGGACGTTCTCTGTTTCTAGTTTACGTCGCACTCTTTTAAGATTCACTCGGTGGTTACTTGGTGAGAAGGTTTTTATTGCACCCTCTTTGCAACTGAGTTCACCCAGCAACAGCCAGCAACTTCCAGCAACCAACTGGGGAATACTCATTTTTCCCTAGTGACCGATGGTTGCCAGGGGGTCGCCAACCGGTCTCTAGACCTATGTGACTGAGGCCTTATCTTTTTAAGGTTTGTAATTCTGTCATTAGGGGTCAGACAGATGATGTTTATGTCCACACATGTTAAGTTCACCATGCAGACACAATTTACAGGTAGATAAACGTAAATGGCTTAAAACTGTTGTTTATATTTAGAAAAAGTAGCTCTGGTAATAATAGTCTGTGTACGTAGAGAGGACGTTGTGTGTCTGTTCACAAGCATTTGGCAAACATATTAATTGTCAATCAAATGTCGTTCGATTTAAAAAAGGAGGACGCAAGCATTTAACTTCATTTTTGCAAAAATGTGAACTAAATTTCTTGCTTTGTAAGAGACGGTATGTCTGGACGTCAAAATCCATCTGCCTACGGTTTGGTTTTTGCCACCATAACACAACCAGTTTTGACCACAGCGATAAGGGAAAGTTTTAACCATGTTTTCTGGGAAGAGTTAATCCTGAACTTACATTTGCGATAATGGACACAAACACAACACCAAATGAGTGTCGTTAATGCTGACTCTAATTTTTCTCCACGTCTTCTGGAAGTGTAAATAAGCAACCATAACAACTTTAAAAGCTGATGCCAAGCCTGCAATCAGAGAATGATTTAAGCTCAGATACACGTTAGATAAGATGACTGGCGTCACTGTTGTGCCTGTCTGTTTAAAATTAAGCGAGAGCCAGTTAGCTTCGCTAACACTGAAAACATTTCTATGAGCACTCTGTACAAAACTGATTAAACAGGTGAAGCAAACATGTTAAGAGAGGTAAACTCTGCAACGTGATAGGTTTCTTCCCTGTTACCAAATTTTATGCTTAGCTAATGTTAAGCTAATCGGCTGCTGGCTTCAGGTTTATTTTGTGAGGGTCTTTTTGAAAAGTGTTTTAAGAGACATTCATATGATTAAGAATATATCCACTTAGCCACTGGAGTCACTAAGTTATGAATTCTGAACACAGTAAGAAAAGCTTCTAATGTGTGGTTAAGGTGAAAGAGTCTGTTCTATGACTTTTTTTAAAACCTTGACCAAGTAGTTTTGGTGCATAAACCTAACTAAACTTAAACTAAAACTAAAACGTATTACTAAAAGAAATAAAGCAAAACTAAGTGGCATAGGAGCTGGACCTTAGTGACACCTGACTCCACCACCCCTCCAGCCTGCATATGCAATTTTTGTCAGTCTTTTTTATTAGTACGGTCTTTTGTTGGAGAGAAAATACATTTGTTTCAACTGACTAACTAAGAATGGAGTTTACCTGTATACAAATGTAGTTTTTAGGAGACAGGGTTGGAAATGCATAAGAGAGGAAAAGAAGGGGGAAAAGAAAAAGAAAAAAAAACATACCCATGAGGTAGTCTGTGGTTTCAGGGTCAACAGCGTCAAAATCTGTTTTATTCCACACATAGTGGGCGACCTGTAACACACAGGAAGAGTGGAAGCAGAATAGTCAAAGTGTTTGTGCTTGTTGTTAGTCACCAAATGAGTCACTGGCAAACTGAAGGAAGCAGCCTTTTGGGTAAAGAGCAAACACTCAGCTGCTCTAACTATAAAACCTCCACCAGGTTTCCACGGTAATATAACGTAAGTAATCACATTTCTGACAGAAAAATAGCAACAGAAAATGCAAATTAATTTAACTTCACCCCTGCTGTAAATGACGTCACTTAGAGAATAAGGTTTAATCAAAAACTCCCCTGATACCTTACAATGTTAGCTGATTGTCTGCAATACAATCAAAGGCAGCCGCTAAGAAGGTCAACCACATGACTATAAACTCTGAGAGCAAAACCTGACTCTATATGTACTCGTTCTTAAGTATTCTGATTTCACACCTTGTCACATTACTTTGTTATAAACAAAGTCATTTTACCTTTCCAGTTTTTAAGCTCTGCCACTCTTGGATTAGGTTGCGCCCATCTTTTCTTTTGCCGTTTGAAAAGTAGTCCATGGGGTATTCGGGGTCCTTGGTACCAGTAGGGGTCATGTACTTTCTACCGCCACCGATGATCACCTGAAAACGCACACACACACACACACACACACACACACACACACACACACACACACAAACACACACATACACACACACACAC
>VUQI01060668.1:45509-60901 GCA_015106735.1 Paratilapia polleni
TTGCTGGGGTGGCGTGTTGCACCCTTGTGGTTGTTACAATTCCCACAGACTTGCCTGCAGCATAAATAGAGTAGTTTTTCTGCTTAATACACAGTAGAGGTGAGGTAAAAGAAATGCAAAAGGAACACTAATGAATGGGGACAGGACCTATTTTTTTAGAAAAACAAACTAACAAATATATTGCTTGAACAATATGGTCTTTTTCTGCAGAACATAATTAAAGCTGGATTATAATAATGCTAAAACATTTTGAATTAAATATTCAATCCCTTATGCCACATTTCAGTGGCTGCACAGTTACACCAAATGAAAATTCAGTAACTTTTGAGGTTAAAACCCACAAAGCAGGATAAATATTATCAGTTTCCACTGTAGAAAAAAAAAAAATCATTTTTTTATGATGATTTATGAAACTTCTTTGCTGATAATAAATACCCTGCCAAGCAGGCTAAGCTAAGACGCCTGTGGCACAAACAGCTAAACTAGCTAAATCTGGATATGGTGTTTAATGTTATTCTCCTGCTGCTTGCTAAAGATTTTAGACCAGATTAAACTGTTGTATTAGTCCCTAGTGTTGTACTAGTCTTTTACTTGCTCCTCTCTCGTGGAGAAAACGGCACTTGTCCAACGGTTTGACAGACAACTACGCACCGTCCAAAAGGCAATATTGCTGTTGATGGAGCCTGCATTATTAGATGTGGTCAAGGTGCAATGCCAGATGCACAAAATGCTGATGGTCTTATTGTGCAGCCACCCTCATGACACCAACAGACTGTACTGTAGTTGGGTCATGCTCATAGACTGCACATAAAAGATGGACGTAGCCTCCGTGACACCACCCAGTGGTTTTAAAAGTTTCATATAGTCTATGGTCCTACTCATCTGACAGACATATGTTCAGATTTTTTGAATGCGGCGAGAACACAAGACTGAAGTGTGATGGTTGTAAGATGAGCCATGTGACACCAAATTATCAGAGACAGACTCATGGCTTCATGAAGTGGTGATGTGAGAATAGCCAGTGCATATTAGAAATCTCTCTCATGTATGTTAGGGATCAAAGTTCTTTATGCACACTTGGAAAAGTGTGTTAAAACTCATAACAGACATAACAGTCTGTATTGTGAGCTCTAGGTGGCAAGAATTAGTTGATTAAACAATTAGCCAATCCACAGGCAATTAATCCAAACAATTATGATCAACTGTTTAAGCATTTTTTCAAAAATGAAAGAAATGTGCTTGTAGGCTCAAATGTGAATACTGAGCCTCACATCAGCACTTCTCCATTGGCTCTCAGAACCTGGAGAGGGATTTTTTCCAGAATTTTCTAGACTTACTTGACAACTTGATTAATCAAGAGAATAAAAATCTAGTCGATATGCAATTTTAGTTATTCAGCATTTCAAAACAGAAATGACACTTCTATTTTCTGATGGCTCAACAGAATTATGACATAAAAAAGCAAAGATTTTAGTAAAGACAAAGCCTTTTTGGGACACCTGAGTTATCTCACAAACCCAAGAGGCCCTGGGGCCCAGCTGTTCCTTTCTAGCAACATGTCGGTTTATAAAGTAGAAATCATTTGAGAACTTGTGGAAGGACAGGACTGTTTCTGAAATGTGTTTGATAACTTTAAATAAAGTTGTCTTCAGGACAGGGGTTAAAAAACTTGTTCTGTGTAACATTCACACACCTGAGTGTCAGTATCTGGTGTGTGAATGAGGTCAGAGATGAGGTCAGGGCCAAGACATGCTCCATGTGTGTGTGTGTTATGAGATATTTAAGGCCACTGATAACAGTGGAACATGATAAGAGTCAAGGTGCTTCCCTGTGCACCACATTCGAGCTGCTGTTGCTCCCAGCTCCCTGGTGGCCCTAGTAATACCACTCTGACAGGGCACTGCAGCTCACAGCAGAGCGCTCAGCTGTAAAATCAGGTTTTGTTGAGGCTGTGTAAGACCTGGGGGATTTTCTTTTGACAGAAGCTAGAACTTAAATGTGACTGCAGAGCTGTGTCAGGTATCTGCCTGCTCTTTGTACAAGAGTCACACAATCCCATTTGTTGCTTCAACCACAGCATCTTTTAAATTCTTATCCTCTGAGTGTCATCTTCGCAGCAATGAGTTGTACTTGTTCACATGATGCTATTTACAAATGCAGAATATTACCATTACCATTAGTGTAACATCTGTTTTATAATCAGCCCCTTACTTACTTATTATTATGCATCATGTAAGCATTATGGTAGCACTTTTCTTGCTTTGATATTGTGGTATCTTTTTTAAAACTTCAGTTAAATTCATTCAAAGGTATTTTCTTACATTTACAATTCTGCAACTAAAGGCTGGTTCTGCCATTGAATTACCTGTTGACAAGAAAGCTGCAGCAGTGTTTTCTGAAGCATGTCAATTGAATAAATATGCTAATTTAAATGTTTTTTCTGCACAGCTTTGCAGTTCTCATCATCCACATTTGCTGCCATTTTTATGTAAATGTTTCTGTTTCCATTTTTCTGCCTCTGGCATAAAAAATGTGGCGTAACCTTTTTTTTTAAAATTTCACTCACAAAGCTTAGACTGGCTCGACAGTTTTTCCAACTCAAGCAACCTTCAAGGAGCACAGCATAAAACTTTTTCCAATTTATTGTTCAAACATTCAGATTTTTCATTTGGGGCATTCAACCAACTACAGAAAACTTCCTGATCTTTTTGATAATATGACAAAGAGTAAAAGCAAAGTAGTATAATTCCGACCAAGGTTACAGGTTTTTTTGTGTACCATCTTTTGAGTCTTTGAGCCAATCACTGGTCAAACTGCTGTATATACAGTGCCTTGAAAAAGTATTCATACCCCTTGAACTTTTCCACATTTTGTCACGTTACAACCACAAACTTAAATGTATTTTATTGGGATTTTATATGATAGACCAACACAAAGTAGCACATAATTGTGAATTGAAAGGAAAATGATACATGAAAATGATCATCCTGTCTTTGCAGATGTTTACAAAGAGTCCATGTCAGCAGTTGTTTTCTGGGCGCAGTTTGCACTTCACCATCATATTCTTGTCCTTTAGTAGCAGGGAGGAGCTCACCAGTCCAACCCTTTCCTGCTGCATCAGTTTCAGGATGTAACACTCTGTGCACAGGCTTCATTATGTATGGAGAAACTCCAAAAACACGGCCAACATTTTTCTCCACTCTGTTCACAGCTCCATCCAACACCTTCAGTGCAGATTGATGCTTCACCTTATTTTATAGTAGTGTTATTGATTACCATTGTGTTTGTCAGTGGTGCATAAAATTAACACTGTGTTATAGGGGCATGGATTTCTGTCAGCCGTTGACAAGATAACCCTTTATTGGATGTCTGCTCCTAATTTGTTTTTGTTTATTCAGAAGTATAAAGTAACATTCAGCAAGCCCCAATAATAAGTCCATTACTGCAAATCCTAGCTGCACCATTGACAACCACTAATCTTTGCTGCCCCTAATTACATCAGGATTCTCAGTCTTAATTAACCAATCTTTACAGCATTTTACCTGCTTAATGCTGCACTCAACAAACTGCATGCATTTGCTGAAAAAGAGTTTCCAGTTTTCCATTTGTCACCTTTAACAGAAGCAAATGTCTTCATTTTTTAATGTTTTGTAGTGTCTTTCTTTACTGTGTTGCACCAGAATAAGAAAGAATAAAATGTTTTCAGGATGCAGGCACAACTCTTAGTTTGTCAAGTTGAGGTAAACTGCAGTCATTTCAAAACTCACAAATACTGATTGTGAAGTATTGTGCATACACTGATGTGGAAAAAAGTGAATTGAGCCCATTTTAAGAGGAGTCTGAAACATGGACAGTATTCAACAACAACAACAACGGGGGAAAAAAGCCTAAGGAATCCTGAGGAACAGGATTTGCAATTAATGCAAATCTTGGTGTATTGTACAGAATACAGAATTGTAGGGTCTTTACCCTAAAATATAAAGCGCCTTGAGGCGACTGTTGTTGTGATTTGGTGCTATATAAATAAACTTGAATTGAATTGAACTGAATTGAATACAGTGTATTTTGTAGAATAATCAGGAAAACAAAGGTTAAGTTAAAAGCATGATTTTATTTCTAAATACACTACTAGTCAAACGGCAAACCCGGAAAATCCCTTTCACCTCTTTTTTAAATACATTTTTAACCCCTGAGCACCACAATCCAGCATTCCATAATCCACTGGATTCATTAATTCGAAGGGAAATAAGAAACATTTAAAGCTTTATACACAGCTAATAATGCAGTTATTGTCTAAAAACTAGAAGCATAGGTAAAATACAATACATGTTATTTGGTTATACTTTTTCTGCATGCAGAGCTTTCTCTTTGCTTGTCTACTCTGCTGTTGATGACCTAAAAGTCAAGTGAGTATGGTCACAGCTTGAAAATCCCTTTGGTGATTTACACAGTAATCTGAGGTGCTTTGTAATGGGGATCATTCAGTACTACAGTATACAGGAGGTGAAGAAGGAGACAGAGCAACAGAGCTGGTCCAGCAATACCTGGGCCATGAATGTAAAAAATATACACTTCCCAAAAGATCCTAGATAAGGGTCTTACTGCACTGCTTCACAGAGCAGTTTCATGGAAATTTCAGTGGCTGGGATTTGTTAAATTACAAAAAACAAACAAACAAACAAACAAAAACTCACCAGGTCGTAGTTAATCTTCTTAGCAATTTGTAAGGCAGAAAAGTGTAACCAGGTATGTGTAAAGAAACAAAATACCGCTAAAATCAGTACTTTCTTCCACTATCTGACTGATTTTTTTTCTGTTTTGTTTTGAATGTCATAGAAGAAGCATTTTTCTGTAGAACTAAATCATTTCTTGCTTCACTGCTATCTGACATTATAACAAGCTCTAAAATTGTTTATTTCCCAGTGCCAATGTATTTTAAATGTTTGGAGCCTCTGAGTGACTGAAATGTGCAGGTTCCTGAGCCAGGACCGCAACACATACTCTAATGGTTGTTGAATAGAATTCATCATCACGAATGGTAACCGACTGACTGAATCCAAGAGAAGGATCTAGAGCCGGTGTTTTTTATGAAAGCATGCCGAGGAGCTGTGAAGTGGGAGAAGCAGTTTGAGTAATATCATCACTTTTCTTTTAATGATTTCCTTAGTGTTTGTCAACACAGCAACACAGGGCTCTCCTGGACAATTTTACAGCTCTTTAGGTTGATGTCATCAGTTTGAATTACCTCAACTTCCTTTGTTGACTGAATGGAAGATGAATCCAAAGCTATACAACCCCTGGGTCTCAGGTGCTGTTGGTATTGAGAGGTCAGTGTTGCAGTGAAAGATGCAAATTTCACAAGATCACAAACTCTGTTTTGTAGTTGGTTCTTTGTTACTGTCAGTCAAAACAACCCATACAAGTAATTTTCTTACTCCTGTTTCTCCTGACTGGATATCTTGTCAATGGCCGCCAAGACTATTTTAAAGAAAAATATCAATTTTTACCTGTTATTTAGGTAACAATTATACTCACGGTTGAAAGAATCATTTGGTTAAAGTCAGAGTTGGTAAAAGACTGCGTATTGGTAAATTTGTAAATTTTGTTCGTTTCTAGCCATCCAATTCTTTTGTTCTTGCCAGGAGAGCTGCAACTGTGATTTACCTAATAGTGTCCATGAGAAAATGAATTGAACCTTTACTTCCAGAGCACTGAAATATCTTATCTTAACAGAGTTGCAAAGTGAGAGAAGTGTGTACATGCCTCCCAGGTGGATAATATTAAAGCTAACAAAGGTCTGAGGAGATCTGAAATGACAATATAAACTAAAAAAATCATGGCTGAAACAATGCTCCATATTTTACAGGTTGGGGAGGTCTACCCAGGTTACTACTATTGACCTGATACCATTTTTTCAGTGTTCAAGGATCAAACATCAAGTGCTGAAGTGAAGAAGGATTTTTTAAAACCTTTGCTCTATCTGTATGCACAACTGACACTTTGCTAAACACATTTCAAGTAAACACAGAAATTATAAAGCACAACCACCTTCAACAGCTAAACTGACAGTGGAGGAATAAGCTCATCTTATCAGCTGAGGATTGTCCTCTGTGTGAATGCATTTGTAGAGTTTCAACATTACCATCTAGACACACATACAGACATATAGTCTGATCTAGCTGTTGCCTTTTACACGAAGAATTTCAAACCTAAAAATTAATAAAAAATAAAAAAAAGCATAAAAAATTCTACACAGCGAGAGGCAAATTTAATGGAAATCTGGCCAGTAATTTGGAACAAGATACTGACATCATGGATTTTCAGAACAACTATGACTACATACTGGGAATTTTCAGGGAGTTCATTAGGAACCATATGACAGTATAATCTCAGCTCAATCAGGGTCAGCCAGGTGTATAAGACACACCAGCATTTCAAATGCATCCTACAGTCTATCAATGAAAGAGCATCTCTGCTAAAAACATTACCACATGAACTTTTACATCTAAAAACGTTTAAGTTTTCACTCAGACTTAATTTATGACAGGAAATCTTCAACCCTAGGATTGTTACACTGGCACCACCATCATCAGGCCCTACTGATAACAACACCATGGCTTCCTTCTTTATGTTCACTTTTTTCATGCAGATTGGATTCTTTTTGACAACTGTCCCTATTGTGCAATGTAAAAAGCACTTTGAACTTGCTGGTTTATCTATAGTTGCAACATTTTGCATTCACAGAATACATGGATATGAGACATCTTGAATACACTGGCAATTAAGATTGTGGATGTGATTGTTGGCACAGTCTATAACAAATGAGGTAGCTGTGTGTCAAGAAATATTCCCTTCTTTTGTATAATCATATAAAATATGAAAAAATAAAATAAAATCCAGTGATCCATTTAAGTAAAACATTGATTTCAAGTGGATGTACAGTAAAAATAAAGGAAATTTATGAGGTATATTTTGTATTTATACTTTACTATGACTATATGCACGCAAATTGGTGAGGTACTCTTGACAAGCATTCAAGAAGACTCTTAAAAAGACTTTGCAACAAAAGAGGCAGAGCAGAATGCAATGGATAAATATAAAGCATAATAAATAAAATGTGCAGTTAAATGCTTTAACAGATGTATTAAAAACTCATTTAACTTCAAACTGATTTCCATTTCCCTTTACAGTGAAGAAAACCTTATATATCTTTATGAAAGCAGAGAAAAGAACATAGAAAGAAAGAAAGAAAGAAAGAAAGAATGAAAGAGATGTCTGATGTTAGACACAATAGCATTACTTCAAAAAAAACAAACCCAGATTCATTCACAAAATAAAATCAATGTGTGACTCATGACTGCTTTTGTATGGTTTACTGTAGCCTCCCTTTTTTCCTGTTCACCTGCTGCCTACAAGCTGAAGTGCTACTTTTTCTTGTCACAGTCATTTCTCTAAGAATTCAAAACCATTTGAGGACTTTCCAGATTCATTTTTACTCAAAGATCAGTCAGCCCTATTTCCCCAGCAGTATCGCAAGATTTGTGTATCTACGCTATGGCTGCTAACATCACCAATATTTTTTACAGAGTAGTGGTCCTGGTTTTGGTCAGTGTGTGTTCCAGAAGATTTCTTAAAAGAACTATGCAATTTCATGTGCTGCAGGTCTACCACATTCAGCCTCAGCAGAGATGTTGTAAGTATTTCTGACCGTACACACAGTGGTTACAGTCAGAAATACTTACAAAATCTTACTTAGGGTAAGTATTGCACTCAACATAATGGCATTGAGTGCAATATTTACCCTAATGAATGAGGAAAGCCCTGGACCAGAACAGTGTTTGTCATCACATCAATCTATCCTGTGGTTATTACTGTACACATCTACTTTTCTAAAAAACAAACAAACAAACAAAAAAAACAACTTTAATCTCGGCTAACATGTTTGCTTTTTAATTATGTTGTCATATTTTATTATTATTATTATTAAATCTCATGTCATCAAGCACAAAAACCCCCAAAACTGTGATGACAGAAAAAAAGCCCTTTGCACTTGAAAAACCCTAAAATTTTGAGGACCTATCTACGGTCAAGATGGAGCTTTAATACATATTTGAGTAATTATTTTGTTTACATAGCACATAGCTTGAACAACCGTCAAATCATTATACACTACAGGAAATACAGCGAACTTGGGGCATTGCCAGTTTACTACTAGTTGCTTTTTGGGTGGGAATCATAGCAAATTAACCTGATGATGATAACATTCATATTAGTGTACAATATGGAGCTGGGACACATTGTGCTTGTTTCCTTTGGATTGGTAACAGAAGCAGCTGGACTGAGCCGGTCGTGTTTAAGAGAGGAGAGTAAACTACACCTTAAAGAAATCCACACATGACTTTTACTTCTAATGTTACAGTGTGAATGTACACATATGCCATATGTCGTTCTACTGTTGGTTATCTGTTGAGACAGAAAAACAATTTAGAGAATTTATGATAACCTTCTAATGAGGAAATACAGCAGTTTATGCAGCCATTCTACATAATGCTTGATGATTTCCACTTCTGATGTGCTTTGTCTTTTTGTATACATGCTGTAATCTACAGGCTGAATGCTCAACATCATCAATGTTCATGTTGAACCAGCACAGATTTCTTTTCTTCTTTGGTATCCGCTGTAAGCAGTCAGTTTCTGAGGTCGGTCATAAAGCCTACAAACACCATCAAAAGCTGTGGTTTCTTGCTGGAAGTTTGCTATTCAGCTGTCACATCATTGGCATGACAAGGTACAAAGGAGGGAATCTTTATTTGGCTTCATTGTCGTTGCACCTCAAGTTGATCAGTGACCACTTTTACCTGTTCCACACTAACTAGATGTCTTTGAGGACATGAGAGAACATTTTATCATACAAAGGTTAAAAGTAATTGTAACGCAACGCTCATTCAGAGCAATAGCGGGGAAAGGGTGGCAGGTGGATCTCTATATGTAGTAGTTGCTTTTTAATCTGATGTTTGCTCACCTATATGGAATTTGATTATGTGGATGTAGAGAAAGCCACAATTGAAATCAGCTGGAGTTGATCTGATGATTATCTCTGAAGCTGCTTGGTATCTCTGAAAGTAAAATGGTTCTCCTCACCAGGATTGGAGGGGAAGGTGAGAAGGTGTGGAGGGTCAGAAAACTCAGGGAGAGGAGTTTCTGTGTCCATGGAGAGAAGAAGAAGAGGATGATGAGGATGAGGAGGGCTGGAACTTTGTAGGACTGTTTTTTCCCTGAGTCTGACAGCTATGTTTCCCACGGTGTCCCGTCATCCCTGTTATGGCTGACTGCCGAGCAAACAGGACGCCTGTGGAGCAAACATCGAGTCTAAGTTAAACCTTAAACTCTGCACTGTCCTCACATCAGTTCTGTTTTATTTAAGTCATTTTTTTAAAGCAGTCTGTGCAGGGTTAGGAAAGGACTTAGTTTGGTATCCCTCAGTGGTAATATCAAAAAAGATAAAGTAGGTCTGACCAGGGACAATTCAATTAATAGTCTGGAAAAAAACACATTAGATCTTTTAACAAACAAAGAAAATGACACACTTATATCCATGCAATGTCTTAAATACAACAGTCACAGTTAGGTTCATAAGTGGTTTGACAGTGACACAATTTTTGTAATTTTGCCTTTGTACACCACAGTGTACAGTGTAAAAGAAACAATCAAGATGTGACTGAAGTGCAGCCTTTCAGCTTTAATTGAATAGCTTTAACAAAAGTACTGCATGAAATGTTTAGGAATTACACCCTTTTTTATCTATAGTCCCCCATTTTCAGAGGTTCAAAAGTTATTGGACAACTGAAGGACAAGCTGTTTTATGACCTGTTCCCACATTATTTCATGACAAATTAAGCAGACTAAAGACCCTAACCCTAACTTGAATGTGGTATCTGATCACTGGAACTCTCAATATGAGGTCGAAAGAGATGTCAGTGTAAATGAAGGAGGCCATAAGAAGGCTGAAAAAAACCAAATAAACCTATCAGAGAGATAGCAAAAACTTAAGAAGTGGCCAAATAAACAATCTGGTTCATTCTTAAAAAGAAGGAATGCACCAGCCAGCTCAGCAACACCAAAAGGTCTGGAGGATCATAGAAGATAGCTGAAGTGGATGATCACAGAATTCTTTCCTTGGTTAAGGAAAATCCTTCACAACATCTGGCCAAGTCAAGAACAATCTTGAGGAGGTCGGTGTATCAATGTCGAAGTCTACAATCAAGAGAAGCCTTTATGAATATAAATATAGAGGGTTTACCACAAGGTGCAAACCATTGGTTACACTCAGAAACAGGGAGGCCAGATTAGACTTTGCCAGAAAACATCTAAGAGAGTCAGCCCAGTTCCAGAAAAAATTATTTAGACAGATGAAACTAAGATTAACTTGTACCAGAATGATGGAAAGAGAAAAGTATGGAGAAGGAAAAAAACAGCTCATGATCCAAAGCATACCACATCATCTGTGGGGCATGTATGGCTGCCAGTGGAAACGGGTCACTGGTATTCATTGATGATGTGACTGCTGATAGAAGTAGTAGGATGAATTGTGAAGTGTACAGGGCTATACTCTGCTCAGATTCAGCCAAATGCTGCAAAACTGACTGGACAGTGCATATGGATAATGACCCAAAGCAAACTGCAAAAGCAACCCAAGAATTTCTAAAGGCAAAGAAATGGGATGTTCTTCAATGGCCAAGTCAGTAACCTGATCTCAACCCAATAGAGCATGTTTTTCAGTTACTGAAGACAAAACTGAAGGCAGAGAGATCCACAAAAGGGAAGCAACTGAAGGTGGCTGCAGCAAAGGCAGAGAAAGCAGGGAGAGTATCTCGAGCACGAAAATGCAGCATCTGGTGATCTCCATGGGTTCTAGACTTCAGGTAATGTAGACACAATTCCTACATTGTGTCATTGTCCAAATACTTATGGACTGAACTGTATCTTTACAGTTGCTGGTTTATATACTGTAGAACAGACCTTTTCCCAACAAATATATTTAGCTGGTCAGCATAACGTATAGACTAAGACCTAATATGAATTACAGGTCTTTTGCACTTCTGGACTGTTTTCAGTACCTGCTATTTTTAGATCTCTCAGTTATATCCCCTTGCACTTATCCTGCTGCAATGGACTTTTAAAAGTGTGGGGATCCTTTAACTTAATTTTTGGGAAGTGGACAAAGGTACAGGGCAGTAAATCTGGCAAGTAGTCCCAGTTGTGAACAAAGATTGTGTTAGTGTGGCCAAAAAAGTCCTGTATTTTCTCCTGTATTCCAGCAAGTTATCATGCTGACATACTGTGGCATTTTTGCATGCACCATAGTTCCGGTCATTTCTGCTGAATTTTGTCTATCAGAATCCACAGGATGTTACAGTAGAGACAATAATTCAACTTGTTCAATTTTGAAAAAATGACTGCCCCATTCTAGCACCTCACCTGATTCGCTGCGTTCTGGGTTTGATGCTATGGACTCTGAAAACTGCTGATAACTGCTCATTAGCAGCCGGTGACCCAGTCCCCGTCACCAGCAAATGATCCTTCACACAAAATATGGACCAGTTTGAAACAGAAGTTGATCTTTGCTCTCTATGCAAGTTTCAGGTTCAGTGGTGAAATGACAGAGTGGACACTGCAAGCTCAGTGAACTACAGATCTACAGGGTGATCTGAAAATAGCAGCTGCACTGGAAGCTGTCTGGATGTGCCTGAGAAGAGAGACCTGTTCTGAATTTTTTAATTACACTTCAGATTATTATTTTGGTGCATTTATTCTGTTAGTTGTAAGTATAACTTCTGTTGCATTCTGGACAGTATTTTATAGGCAAACAACTGTCTTCCTCAGCAGCAAATATATTTCTGTATCTGAAGATCCGAAGATAAAGACAGATTAAAGCTTGTGGAAGGATGAACTAGATGGAATCAGCACTGTGCTGAACTTTGTCTCTCAGAGGAAGAGCTTTGATATGATGGTACACTGATATGACTGGTCTATGTTAAACGAGAGAGGCAGTAATTACTTCAAGACACAAGCTACTTTTGTTTACACACATACACACACACACACACACACACACAGACACACACACACACACTCTCTCTCTCTCTCTCTCACACACACACACACACACACACACACAGAAGAAAATAAACCCCATCGACCTCAAATCCACAGGCCCAATTTTGAGATATTTAACTTTTTTAACTCTATTGGACTGCCACTTCATTACGATGGATTTTATAGCAAAGACATCAAATTGCGCAGAGGACTAAGCACCAGGGTGCTCCTATAACTTATTGAATTTCCTGCCTGCAATTACATCAGCAAACGGCCCCTCTATTTACCTGTGTAGACAACTCCATTTATTTCTATTGACATGTTGATGCTGCTAATGCCGTTGGTAGACAGGTTCAATGCGGTCTCTTGTCTATCATCTGTCAAGAGAGGGGGCACAGAAGGAGAGAGAAAAAAACTCAATATGAGCATTTAGAAAGGGAACAGAAGAAGCAAGAGGAGTATTGGTGATAATTCAGAGAGTGACAGGATAAGGAGAGCTTTATTAAAGAGTTCTGGGGAGAAAGAACTGTCAAAAGATGGCACGGCCATTTGTACATGTCAATTATGGATGAATCCTATCAACAACACACAGTTGGAAAACTTGGCCAGGTTCTTAAATGACAGAAATGTCATTAATGCATTCAAACCTTTATTTAACTATGGAAACCAGTTGAGAGAAAGCTTAGTGTGTCAGTCGTGCTCAGAAACAATACACGAACCTTTAACAAAGGAAAATCAACTTTTAACAAAACAAAACCATCTTAAGAAAATGGACCTACAGTACACTCAGTGATCTCAGACAGCTGCTGCGATATCACACCACCTGTAAACACAAATTTATCCGTCTAAGTGTATCTGGCTGGAGACAAATAATAGTGTTTGGATGTAATCTTTAAATGACAGTGTTCATTTTTGACCAGCAGAGCCAGATGGCCAATGTGGGAATTAACCTCATTCTTCCATCACGTATCAAATGCAAAGCCAGCTATTATGACTAATATGAGAGAGGCAGCGATGCAGACAGAAATGATATCACACTTGAGTAGCTAGGCCTCTTATTCTTCCTTTAACCTCTATCATTAAGTCATATGTGACTTATGGCTTGTCATGAGCTGTGCTGGCTGCAGCCAAAGCCCAGCCAGATGGGCATTTTTACTCATGATCAGCTGGATTCTACCTGAGGTTAAAAAAAAAAACTATTGCTTCAAAACATCTGTGGGGATGAGTCTTAAATTACATGTTATACGATGAATTATGTGCATATTAGTGGTTCAGGCATTTCATAGCGCAATCTCAGACAGCCTATCTGGCAGGACCATTTGCTGTTTTTGACACACCACCAACTATAGTAGACATATATTTTTGAGTCAGATACAGCTAACAAAGTCAGGTTTAGATTTACACATTGAAGTCACCCTTAAACTTGTTTCTACAAACATAAACGTAAAAAGATATTTAATCTTAAATCTCATTGTGTTCAATTAAATGCACATCTATTATGTAATTCATTACTTTTTTTTTTGAGTGAATGTCTCTCTGAAAACATAAATATATGATTTTTTTTTTAAGGGTTCAGTAATTCCCTGAAACAGCTGGATACTGTAATTCCTAACTAGTGTTACTTTAAAAGAAGGCAGTAGTGCATTTGTTTGGGACTACTTTCAGCAAAATGTACTTAACCTTGTGTTACTTTAGTGCACAGTATAGCTCAGAGGTATACCTTTAACAACAACAACAACAAAAAGAGTGCAATATTAAATACTATATACTAAAATATTAAATGTTTCAGATTGTATCAACATTTTATAAAACTATGATTAGTATCACGTTTAAGTGCAGGGTAGATGGCAGTGAACAGACCATAAAGTACAACCTCAATGCATCACATTTAATTTCCAGTTAAGGCTAACACAATGAACTAGACTATAAAAGAACTTGTCAACAGCACAACTTTCTTAGCATGCAAAATTAGTGTGACTGGTATGGAACTGCCTGAACAACTAAGAAATCTAATTGTGAGACTTCATTGTGAGAATAAAAGGAGCATAAGCTGAAACACTGCTGAGCAGTGGTTAGGAGGTACAGCAAGAGCCACTCCCTATTTACCCAACTTTGTACTGAAAAACAAACTGATGTTTCAGTAGTGCTTAGACACTGTGAAGGACATTGCATGAAGTCAGCCTCTGTGGACGGAGTCCAAGAAGAACATCATTCCTTACAGGGTGAAACTTTTTCAAATAACACGAATAATGGCAGCACATTCTTTGCTGAGATGCAAACAAAGTAAATCAGGGTCAGAAGAAGATGAAAGATGAAAGCATATATGTATACCCAAATACTGAATGAGAGAGTTTTTAAGGGGTGGCACAGTGATGGGGTGGTTGTGATTTGGCATTTACATATATATATATATATATATATATGTGTATATACACACACACACACACACACACACACACACACACACACACACACACACATATATATATATATATATAGTATAACCCTTGAAGTGAGTGTTTTCACCTCTGTTGTTGAGTTTGATGTTGAGGGGTAGCTGGGAGGCCATTGCCAGGAGGTTCTGCTGCAGGGCATGCTGCATGATCCTCTGCTGCTCCTCTGCAACCATCATCATCATCTTCTTTTCTGGTGGCTCACCGCTGTCCCGCTTCTCTCTCAGCTGTTCCAGAGCTGCTGCCTGGACAGCCACTGCTGCCTGAGCTGCTGCTGCCTGAGCGGCCACGGCTGCTGCATGATGTCCGCTGGGTGACATGGGGAGAGCCACCCGGCTAGGCAGGCAGCTGGCAATCATGGGTTCCTCTGCAGAAAAAAATTATTTTTTAATTAGTATTAAGAAGGGTATAGCTGTCTCTGTGCTTACACAACGCATGTCTTGTCATATATATAAGCTGGTCCAGTCACCAAGGTTATTACACTTAACTAAAACTAAACCAAAAACTAAAATTAGATGTGAAAAAACATTTTAGTTAACTAAAATAAAAATAAAAACTAGACTTTTGAAAAAAATTTAAACTAACTGAAATGATTTTGTGAACTTGGAAAATTAACTAAACTAAAATAAAAATATAGAGGAAATATCCTTAGTTTTAGTATTTGTTAATTTGGTAAAATTTGTTATCACAACTTCCCTGATGAGGCTTTGATGGACATGTTCATTGAGACTTTGGATGTCTACAAGACTGTGAGTCAACTGTTTTCATGAAGTTCTGTGTTTATATTGTAATATTCAGACTGATTTTCCTAAATCTTGCCTCTGGCATCTGCCCTAAATACAA
>VUQI01060669.1:7205-26903 GCA_015106735.1 Paratilapia polleni
TTTTCTATGTGTTTTGGTTCAATGCATTTCTGTTTATACTTTTCAGTTTGATCCCCCCAGTTACTCCCCCATATCCTCAGCCTCCTTTTCTCATTTGTGTATTATGTTTTGTTGTGACAGTCCCATCTAATGGCAAAGTAAAGGAGGAGGTGAGGTGATGTATATCCTGTTTTTTCGGGTGGCTGTGCAACACCTGCACAGGGTTGCAAATTTACAGAAGTCTTTATTAATAAACAATCTCCATGTTGAATAAACCAACAAAATAAATGAATGTATAGATCCACAAAGCCCACCTACAGGGGAGGTCAGGGTGGATGGATGGGTTGGTTATTATGGACTTAAGTGCTCCTGTTAATTAATGATCATTGTCAGTTTGAAAATATAAACTCAAGACCACTGTTTATCTTCCTGTTTTCCAGGTTTAACCATGACTTAATTTTAACCCAAACCTTGAACTTTTCATAAACCTAACCAAAGTAAGGTGAAAAATATCTGTGCTATAGATGGGAAAAGGGACAACTTAAGGGGCCTTTTCGGTTGGAGCACCTGATATGAATTTAATCTTTATCAATATTAATTTATGTCCTTTTTTTTTTTCATCTTTGATAGGGAGGTTGTGAACTTGTTTCTCTTCCCTGTATTATTTATTTGAGTAGTCCTTTGAGAACCTCTGATTAAGGTCTTTACATAAAAACACAGTCAAGTATAACTAAATTTGCTAGGCAACATGATGAAGTCATAATATATCATGCATAACTGAGGTTTTGTAGATATAAATTAGATGTTAATGTCATAAAATAAAAATGATACAATACTTTTCTAAGGTGTTATAGGTGCATAACCACTACAAATGGTTCATTTAAGTCCTGTGGTAGGTGGTTGCTAGGCAACATGATGATATCATAATATCTGATATAGATAAGAACTTTCAAGGGCCTAAGATGTACCTGTGTTCCAATTTTTGCAGAAAAAAAAAACAACAACAACAAAAAACCAGAGATTTCATGTAATAAGATGACCCTATAGGTCACTGGATGACTAAAGAGTCCTCTTAGTTCAAAGTGCTAATCAGCACTTCCTTTTACCCATAAACATCCATAATTAGGTATCTATATTTTAAAAGTCTGTGAGTGTAAAAATAATGACATGGGTCTCTTAACAAAGTACCTTTTTCCCCCAGTTTCCTCCCAAAATCCAGACATGCATGTTAGATTCTTTTTATGTAAAGCACAATGAGTTGATGTGTATCATGAAACATGCTATATAAATATTCCATTCTTTTTCAACCATGATATCCCTGTAAAACTAATTAAGCTGACTTTGTTACTAAGCTCAACCAAACCTTTCTATAGCATTTTCAACATTTTCGTTTTAAACTGTGATACATCCCTTGCCATTGCTGCTCTTCTATGGAGCTTATCAGATAGTGTGGACAGAGCATCTTCAGCATGTGGTCATTTAAGTTGTGAAAGTTGTTGAAACAGAAAACCTACTTTGCCAGCGTTTCTGCGACCATGCAAAGTGTGTTCGTATCAATATATAGACGTCATGTAATGCTCCTTGTACTGTCACTCACCTGAAACTTAGATGCAAGAAGAGATGCAAGTCTGCACAAAAAAATAAATAAATAAAATACCCCCAAACATGCCACCTCGCAAACTTTTTACATCCATATTTTTAAATTTAGGACATCTTGGTAGCTTAGACAGCAGTTACCTTCTAGAAAACTTCGACAAGAAAAGTGCTGACATATTTTCAAAGGCACCAGAAATGGACATCTATATATACATAATGCATTGCAAAATGTAATCTAATTACCAGTTATTATATTAAGTGCGATACACCGTATTAAACTGATATAAAAAGCTGATATGATTATCAGCACTGACTACGATTTGGCCTTAATATTTTCAGATCCACCAATTTCTCACAGTTGTGTTCTTTCCTGTAGTGAGAAGTGTGAAATGTGTTTTCTGCATGAATATGAAAGTTGGAACGTTGTCAGAGCTGATATGAAAAAGCTGGAGTCCTTCCACAGCAGATCCCTCAGAAACGTTTGCTACGTGTTCTGGCTCAACAAGATATCCAACCAGGAGCGCTGCGCTCAAAGCCAATATATCCTCCACAAGATCCTACTGATCACTGAACAGTGGGCTGGCTTGGGTACACTCTGAGCATAGACCAGAATGAGATGCTACAAAATGGCCTTCAGACCCTATCAAGTAGAATAAAATGAGGAAGACCTAGGGATGAGACAAACCCAAATAGACAGGCACGACATACTGAGTCTGACAAAAACACAAGATGAAACCAATGAAAGTAGCTACAAATCTTTACTAGCATACTTAGGTTACATTTTGAGGTACTATATTTAAAGTGACAGCTACAGAATCTCATTACTTTACAAATAACGTGGTTTGAGTACCTTACAAATTTGGCTTTTATTATAGATCAAATCCCTCAACATAAGAACAAGTAGCTAGGTGTCAAATTCAGTTTAAGGTCAACAAACTGGCTGTTCAGAGGATTTTCAGTTGCATCTTATGGCCTTCCGGGTGCTCTATCTGCTCTGAAAAGTACTGGGAACACAAAGTAGGCAGTACCTGGTTAAGCCACTCTCAACTTCGAGGTGAGCTTTAAGCGGCTACCAATGAGCCAGCGACCAACTGACCAAATACGAGCAATAAAGCAACGTGATGAGCAACTCCCTTTATATGTATATGAGGTTAGAATAGGCAACAGTGGCAACACAAGGAAACAACCAGAGACATTATAAGAGACATGGTGCTCGAAGAACCTTGAATAAAAATCTATTGGAGAATTAGAAAAGAGCAAAGATTTTGGTTGCATTTTTAGGTGGATGGAGAGTTGTTGGAAAAATATGTCATCCCATGGACCAAACAAAATGTAAGAATCAGAATTTGGGAAGAATTATTCGGGCAGTTTTGAAACCTGTGTTTGATCCAGAGTTACAACACAATTAAAGTCTTGTTATTATCCCAGCAGAGCAATTGAACAATGCCGTGCTAATTTGTGTTATTGATACAATAAGCCAACAAAAGCTATAAGTACGCTCACCTACTTACCTACGCACTAAAGATGCAGGTAGATTTGACCTAGGCCGCATTTAAAAACTGTCATGAGTCTTTACTGGGCTCATACACTCACTGCACACTTTATTAGGTACACCTTGCTAGTACCACGTTGGACCCAATTTTGCCTTCAGAGCTGCCTTAATTCTTCGTGGCATAGATTCAACAAAGTGAGATTTTGGTCCATGTTGACATGACAGCATCACAGTATTGTTGCAGATTTGTTGGCTGCACATCCATGATATGAATCTCCCATTCCACTACACCTCAAAGGTGCTCTATGGGATTGAGATCTGGTGACTGTGGAGGCCATTTGAGTACAGTGAACTCATTGTCATGTTCAGGAAACCAGTTTGACATGATTTGAGCTTTGTGACATGGAGTGTTATCCTGCTGGAAGCAGCCATCAGAAGATGGGTACACTGTGGTCAGCAACAGTACTCAGGTAGGCTGTGGTGTTGCTCATTTGCTACTAAGGAGCCCAGAATATGCCAAGAAAATATCTCCCACAAATTATACCACCACCAGCAGCAGCCTGAATAGTTGATACCATCTGAATGTTGTAGCAGAAGTGGAGACTCATCAGACCAGGCAATCTTTTTCCAATCTTCTGTTGTCCAATTTTGGTGAACCCATGTGAATTGTGGCCTCAGTTTCTTGTTTTAGCTAGTGGTACCCAATGTGGTCTTCTGCTGCTCTAATTTATCAGTTTCAAGGCTGTGTTGTGTGTTGTGCGTTCAGAGATGCTCTTCTGCATACCTTGGTTGTAATGAGTTACTGCTGCCTTCCTATTGGCTCAAAGCAGTCTGGCCTTTCTCCTCTGACCTCTACCATCAGCAAGACATTTTTGCCCAGAGAACTGTCGCTCACTGGATATTTTCTCTTTTTCTGACGATTATCTGTAAGCCCTAGAGATGGTTGTGTAGATCAACAGTTTCTGAAATACTCAGACCAGCAACCATGGCACGTTCAAAGTCACTTAAATCACCTTTCTTCCCCATTCTGATGGTGAGAAATGGGCAGACAATAACACAAATGCAGAAATATCTAATGAGAAATAAGATGTATGGTATCATCTCCCTTTCCCTTCTGGTCAAAGCTGATTAGGAAGACAGGTTTTTATTGCATTTAAAACCTTTTTTTTAGTTCCACCTGGTCCAGCTACAAAATTAATCTACTGTTTACACATTAAGGCATCAATTATTTAATACTCTGATAGCAATTCTTCATGAGGACTCAGCTAAGTAGAATACATGAGTATGGCATTACTTAAGAAGCAAAATATGTAAGACTTTTCCCTGCTATGGGGGTATTTCTACTTTAACCAAGTTAAAGATCTGAATATTTTCTCAGCACACATGTATGCTGATTCCAGTTCTTCCCGTGTGGAGGTTTCTGAGAAGGGAAGAGGCTCCAGCTGCAGCAGCAAAAGATGAGAGTGAGCTGTTAACTCCCACACTTATCAGGAGTTGAAAGGCTGTGATGTTCACTTCTTAGGTATACACACAGGTATTTCCACTCGGCTGGCTTCCATCTATCGTGTGTGACAGGTGCTCATGCACTGGTTTATGATGACATTGTTGTGGGGCCTGAGCAGGTGACAGTGCACAACGCTCAATCAATTGCTCATCTGCACCCCTTACATACACACTAACACATGCACACATGTCCTCTTCGTTGTTTTCATCACCCAATCATCTGAAGTACACCACACTCTCACACTTTTCCCCAAATGATGCCTTCTCTCCTCCTCCTCTCCTCCTCCTCCTCCTCCTCCTCATCCTTATCTTTTCACATCTAACCAGGCTCCCAGGTGGTTGCTGTATTAGGTTCATGATGCTGCGTTATGACACATAAATCAGGAAGAATATTAGAATGAAATCTGTAGGTCCTTCTAAGTAATTTCACATCAGAGTGATTTATAACAGAGCTGTGGATTGAGACAGATACCTGGAGGTTTGCAGAAGAGGGCATCCTGTTGTGTTGTTGAAATGGAAAAAGGCAATTATTTCTCCAAAGTAAATATCATTTTAATTAATATTTTAATAATAACCCCAGTATTCCTCAACACAGCAACTTGGTAACTTGGGAAATTCCAGACTAATTATACAATATCTTAGATTTATGCTATCAATGAGATGTAAATTCATACATGTAATTTTAAGTCTGTAGGCCTGGTAACTTTGTTACACTTCATTCTTTCATTTACACTGGCCAGCTTCTTATCAGGATGGGGAGTTTGTTTTGTTTTACACTAACCGATCTGTAACAACTGGCATCCATCCTGCTTATGTTATTTAAAGAGTTCCCATTCCTGAGTTCTTCAAATAATCTCCATTCATCCATTGTCTTAACCACTTACCCAGGTTAGGGCTGGAGCCTATCCCAGGTGCCACTGGACAAAAGGTGGGGTACACACTGGACAAGTCACTAGTCCATCACAGGGCTAAACATCAATATAAATTTCAGAGTAATTCTCCCTAATGACAACCAGTGATCAGTGTCATTGCTTTGATAATGCCCCAATTCTTAATCCCACAAACTAAGTTCATTTTGTATACCTGTTTCTCCAACTATGTTGGGACCGTAGACTGTAGATAAAAGAAGGACTTTGCTTCTGGATGTCTAAAAAGTGGAGCAAACGCATAAGTGCCCTAACTCTGCATCCTTTCTAATGCCAAGAAAGCCACAGTTCAAGGGATTCTGAAAAGACTGTAGATGTTTATGGGAAAACGTCCCTCAGCTCCCTTACTCTGTGACCTCAGTAAATATATTCCTGATCAGATTAAGAGATCATCTCTAGTTTAAAGTCATACTGACTACAACATGATGTTCATTTTGTAAATTATGGTCCTTACCAGTGTCCAGAAGGACAATAAAGCAGGGAATGCTTTACTATGTGATTGACATGAGCGTGCAGTATCTCTGTTTTTCAGTCAGATCCCATCCTCGCTCGTGACTTCTGGTTTCAAAAGCCAAGATGGTAACAGTAAAAACGCTCAGCCTGAGGCTTCACAGCAGAACCTACAGTGGCTACATCCATATTTTATATACAGTCTATGGTCAGGAAAAGAGCATATCTATTAAATAACCAATGCTGGGAGCACTTGGATATCTGGAAGCACTGAGAGCCACCAAACATTGTCCATGCTAGAAATAAACGTGTTTTACCTAGAGAACACCAGACACCTGAAATAAGTCCTCCCACTATGTTTCTTTTTGTTTTGCCTTTTTTTTTTCTCACATAATGAAATGAAGAATTCAATCTATTGTTCTGACATGTGGTATTTATGTGCATCCATACATGCTAATGTTTGTGCTCTTGTCAGTCAACAGAAGCAGATCAACACTTCAAAGGAGTTCCCTTTTATCATAATCTTTTATGGCCTGAGAACAAATCCAGGATGAAGCTGGTTCAACGAAATGTACAGTGAAAAACAAACTGCTTGGACAGACTTTGATCCCTCCATATGATGTGTTTAATGCTAATACACAATGAATCCAGAGGCTGCAGCCACAGATCACATTTCATATTCCAGACTCAGTCATCCTAGATGCTGGTATGATGACCATTGTTTGCTGTCAGACCTTGCTAAGTTATGATTAAGGGGGAGAGTAAAAAAAAACTCTCATGAATTCCAAATTGAACAGGTAGGGCGCATCGGGGAAGACCGATGCTTGGACAAATGGAGATTTCCGGCGCTTTGGTGCATTTCAGCCCAAGTAATGAAAATTAGGTCCCTCAATACAGAAATGACCCCAAAAGATGAGACAACCCTTTGTCCCCCCCCTTCATCTGACATGGATTATTGATTCATGAATGTAAATGATCATTCAGGATTTGACGTGCCCTTGAAGGTAGACTCAGTCTCTCTCTCTCTCTCTCTCACTCGCCTCTGAATCTTTTATCAGGTCCATGTTAGCTGCAGCTGGCTAGAAGTATGCGTGACGCTGGGGTTTTGGGGGTTGTATTTTTTTTATATCCTGCAATATTCATTCCCAGCTGTTTTATTTTTTTCCCCACCTCAATAGGAATTCCACATTTGCTTTAAATGACACTGTGAGCTGGTGCCTCGACTGCTGCTCTGCAGTGTTGATAGACATCAATGAATGGGATTTATTTTTGTGCAGCCTTGGACTAATCTCCTAATAATGAGGTCCATCTGCAGCAGTGACAATAAGTACAGCACCTTCAGTTTAATACTCAATCTTGCTTGACACAGACGGCATCATATTGCCAGACTAATCCACTGTCCGATGTCACAGCATCCTAAATCTAATTTACCATTCCATTTGGGGCTCAGATATTGCTGTTGCCAGTACACCTGTTGATTGCTAACACGGCTCTACTCGTGCACTCGCTTGACGGCGCACGCACACACACACACGCGCTCATACACACACGTACGCACACCCCCGCCGCCCGTTCTCCCTAAAATGGTTTCTCCCACATAGTTTCCATAGCAACAGTCCAGTTTTAGTGTTCTGTTGTTTTTCCACAGACAGAGAATGGCTAATTTTTCAGAATGAGGGTCTTTGATGATAAAGAAAGCTAGGTTGCCAGATTTACATAATGAACGGCTGCCATGCTAGATCAGTCACCACCTAGCACTGATGATTGCTTTTTGATGAATTTCTTTCCTGCATGTCCTCAGGAACGTCTGCAGCAGAAGCCCATTGTGTCCAATAGCTTACATCCACCTATTTAGGTCAGTCTCCGTCTCTTTGTCCCAACGTAGCCTTAAAAATTGTAGACTAACTGCACATGCCCTAAGGACAAATGTCAGTGTGTCACCTGACGCGAACAGAGAGCAAAAGTTTCTGTTTCAATGAGAAGTTGTGTTTTTGAGGTCAAATTCACAGACTTTTATGCCTTAGTGTAAACGCAACACTTCATGCTTACCTTTTCCCAGGCCTTGAAGTCCCTCTCACATTTCTTTTTTTTTTCCTTTTTTTCATATGCCCCCTGCCAAGTACAAAGAGTGTATTTGAGTGCATTTATGTGTGCATTCATATGTGTGTGTGTGTGTGTTTGTCTGTGCTGCGTATGTGGGTGTGTGGGCGTGTGTGTGTGTGCGTGTGTGTGGAGTACAAAGGTTATCCCAACATACTCGTTAAACCACTCCTGCACTCACAGGGGAAATGTATAGTTCTCTGCAGAGGGAAATGGTTGATTCCTCCCTGGGAGAAAGCAAACCTTATGAATAAACAAAATTGGGATGAGGTTTGCATTTCAGGGCACAAAATATTGCACAGCTAGTTAGAGTGCATTGAAAGAACACCAAATAACTAGGGAGTGGGCAAGCATCCTGAGTATTTTGGCCTGGTGAGTGCTTGCTTTGATAAAAGGTTTTTCCTTTCCACCAATGAGATGGCTGAAATTACATGTCCTCTAATGTGAACTTGTGCCAGTGTGGTCCGACCCCTCTCAGAAGCACTGCCTCTTCTGCCTTTGTCTTTTCCAGCTTGCCACCCCTTCATACACACCCAAACACACGCTCACATACTCTCTAGTAGTGCTTGCCTCAGCAGCAAGGACGGCCAAATGGATTGGAGAAAGGGACTGTGTTTACTGCCATGGCTAATATCCTCGTTAACACTAATCTGTCGGGAGGGTGAAAAACGGGGCGAAGAATGGAAGCTGTTCAAAAGAGAGAAAGAGAAGGGAGGTATGGTTGGAGACTGAAAGGGGAGTTTAGAGAAAGTGTAAAAAAGGAGAACCAGACATACTGAATGACCAGTGGACTCATCTGCGCACTTGATAGCTCCCCCGATGGAACGTGATTGGCTCATTAACCCTTCCTCCACAACTTGGCTATACTGCATGCTCCCCTGCAATGTATCCTGCACACACATACACACACACACACACATTGCCACATGCATGCAAACAAATATGCATACTCATTAACAAGCCAGCGAAGTGGGCAACCATCCACATATAATCTATTTCTTCATTAGATACACACAGAAGATGGATCATTACCCTAAGTATGTTCTCTGTCAAGCCTGAACCTTGAGTAACAACAAGCCCTGAGTGGTGCAGTGCCATGCACAGTTCAGATTTCCATGTTGAAATTTTAGTAAAGTTTCTATGCCTCAGTAAGACCTCTGGGTTTTGTTTTAGTGATCAGAAATAAAAGTATGAATTATTCTTATTGATCTTTAGACTGTGCTGATGCATCTTTTTTTTGAAAATGGTTCTATATGATGTCTTTATTAATCTGATAGTTTAGTTTTGTTGAATGGTTTCTTATAATGGTCACGGCAGATGGCTGCCCCTCCCTGAGCCTGGTTCTGCCGGAGGTTTCTTCCTGTTAAAAGGGAGTTTTTCCTTCCCACTGTTGCCAAGTGCTTGCTCATAGAGGGTCGTCTGATTGTTGGGGTTTTCTGTCTAATATTGTAGGGTCTTTACCCTAAAATATAACAACAAATATAAATATATTGTTGTGATTTGGCGCTATATAAATAAAATTGAATTGAATTGAATTGAATTGAGTTATTAATAGTAAAAAAGCATTAAAATTTATTATATTTAAAGCTGCACTGTATGTATGTATGACCTGCAGCCTCACTGTTTAGATTCAGTTTCACAACTTCTAATGAACTCTGTTTAAAGTCAGCTATTTTTCAGGAAAAATCTAAGAAACCCCACTGAACAGCAGATAGACAATGCAAGTGAGGAGGTGATGAACATAATGATGCATTTAGCAGCCAAAGAGACCAGTATTACCAATATACACAGGGTTTGGCAGATACACATTTGTTATACATTTGTGTTGCATGGATATACTCCTTTGTGGGCGGTGTGATCTAATTTACTTCCTGGTCACTTCTGAAAAAGAGATTTTAATGTCAATGAGACTATTATATGGTTAAATAGAGGACATAATGATAATAACAAAATATCCAGAGACATGTATCATTATGCATCTTGCAAAGAAAGGCTGCAGTCAGTCATTTCACAGTCTTCATGCAATGTGACTATTTTGTCTGTGTCTTTAACAAATACAACCATTAGGCAAAACATTAAAGGTAATGATAAGTGCATTGAATAACTCCCTGCACTGCATTGTCTCATTCCAGCTCTGATGTGGCCACTGGAGCTGACTGCGCTCCACATCAATTAAAATGGACTGGTCCTGTTTTCGAGAGAAGCCACATCAAGCTGCACAGAGCAGATGAGGAGGGCAGGAAGTCAGATACAGCAACGGCATTGAGAATCAAGTCAATTTTCAAAATAAAAGACCCCAGCCAGGCTATACATTCGCTTATGAAACTTGCCTGGTGTAATCTGAAGATGTGCGAAAGATGTAACAGAACTGCGTCGGAGATGCAGTGTTAAGCACATGCACCCAATGTATGTATATCTGTTCTGCAAACCTTAGACTCCGGCTTTCATGTGGATGTTATAGAAACAGAGTAGACGTTTCTGGCACAACTTTGCCTACTTCCACGGTCCTTGGAGAAGAGGATAAAGTCTGAAAGGGTTAAAGCTCCAGCAATACAAGCTCAGGTTGGGGCCTTCATCAAAATATTGTCTGTAATATTTTGTTGCAGTCCAAGTGTACACCTCATGGTTATGGCATCTTCCACAACAGCAGCATATTCCCCCAGAAAAACAACGCAGAGTATCACACAGTTAAAACTGCTCAGGAATTTTTAAAGTTATAAAAGACCCCAAGGCATGATCTGATCTGCCTGATCCCAAACTGATGGAGCAGCTACAGTATGCAGACTCATGACAGCCCCACCCCTAACCCCACAGGACAATAAATCATCAGTTGACAATGTCTTGGTGCAGAATACCACCACAAACTCCTAAATATTCCTGTGTCCATGATGCAATAGGTCAGAGCTGTTCTGGCAGCATGGCATAAAAAATATTAGGCAGGAGATTTTAATTTTGTGGCTGCCTTTTGCAAAACTACACCAATTCTGTACAAACCTAGGGGAAAATGTGTCCCTTGTTGTTCCATTACCTGTGAGCTTCATGCAATTTTTTTAAACAAACACATCAGTCAGTTATTGCTGACTTACTGCATTTTACTGCTGTGGTAGGCCAAGGTGGAACAGATTTTCAGAGATTTACCAAAAAAGGGTTAAAAGAAGAATGAACCTTGGACTTCTTTTTGCCAGGCAGTCAGAAGCAAATATTAACATTACTCTGTCTGCCTGCATGCAAACACAGGGGCAACATTTTGTAAGCACATTTACCACTTACACTTTAATTCATAGTATAATATATTGTTATAAAAGATGTTTCTGTGCATTAGCTTGGATGCAGAATATGAAGATGCATCTGCTGCATATTTTAATCAAAAGAGTCTATTATGTTTGACAGACTTTATAAGTCTTATGTGAATCTTAATCCGAAAAGTGATGCATTATGCAAGCTGCAACTTCTCTACGTGTTTTAAGATGAGAAAAAGAAGGAGAGAGGGCTATTTACAACTCAGGGGGAGTTTTCTCAGGATTGCAGGCACCCACATGCAACTCCCACCCAATATGATCTCTTATAGCTCTGACTTTTCACACATACTACTGTGTGCAGCACAAACTGACACAGAATAATTAAAGACCAGAGAGTGTGAGTGAAGGAGAAACAGCAAGTCTCAGCAGAGGATCCCCCTTCAGGCCAAGAAGGGCAGTCTTAGACCACCGACAGCACAAAGAAGGAGACAAGGAGAGAGAAATAGGCAGAAGCAGAAGTGAAGAAAAAAAAGGTTTGTACAATGCAGTGGTTTCCCAGTGGGATTTTTCAGTCGACGATTGGCGGTCTGCATGGTTTTATGAATCTCACTATTAGACAATTCTCTCCAACCCACCCATGTGTTGAATGAAAATGTTCTTGCTTGTTGCATGTGTACATGGACGCTAATGTGTGGTTATGGGTAGATAGTTATGACAATGAAACAATGGTTAATTGATGGCTGAGGTTAGGGGAAGGTTGTGGTTGCAGCTGATGAAGGATCAACATAAATTGCAGGTCTGTGATGGGATGCAAACTCCTGTATGAAAACCCATCCAGCACCCACCACAACCTTATATTGTGCAATGCTACTTAAACGACATATTACTTTTTTTTGTTTTCATGACCTGGCTGGCCTTTAAAAAAAACAAGGGTGGCTCAGTGGTTATGCTATTGCAAGAGGGTCCTGGGTTTGAACTTTTCTGTGTGGAGTTTGCATGTTCTCCTTGTCATTTCCTCCAGAAGCTCCAGTTTCTACCCTTTACTGAAAAACATGCAAGCTTAACACTTTAGCAAAAGAGATTATTAATTTCAAGAGTTTCACTTCCTGGTTGAAAGCATCTTAACATATACAGATTGAAGGCCAATAAATATTTATTTTAACAAAAAGAAATTTAACATAAAAATAAAACAAGTCAGGATCATCAGAAATGAGGGTATGCGAGTGGATGTGTGGACAGTATGGGGATGGAAATGATAATTGGGATAAATCAATCAAAGATGCACATGAGAAAAGAGATCCCTTGGACTGAAGAAGAGCAGACCTTCATACACTTCATATACTTCAGCCAGCTCTACTTCCTGTCATTTTTTGGATTTGTGGATTAAATCAATCATCCAATCAGCCCTCTCAGTACAAAGTAACGAAGGGTAGCAGGGGAGCTACCCTTTGTTTCTTGGTTGTTTTGTCACATCTGCAGTCAGGCTTTCCACCCGTTTCCTAATGTTGTTTCCTCATGTATGTATGACCTTTGCACTTTTTCTTGGATTGGACAGATCGCCAGTTTGTCACAGGGCTAACACAGAGAGACAGACAACCATTCACACTCACATTCACACCTACGGCCGATTTAGAATCACCAATTAACCTAATCCCACTAACTGCATGTCTTTGGACTGTGGGAGGAAGCCGGAGTACCCGGAGAGAACCCACGCAAATACGGGGAGAACATGCAAACTCCACACAAAAAGGCTCTGGCCAGATGGTGGATTCAAACTCAGGACCTTCTTGCTGTGAGGCAACAGTGCTAACCACCGTGCTGCCTAAATCTAGTATGTAAATGGAAATTAAATTCAATTTGTTTAAATGCAAACCATGCATCATTTTTTGGCCTGTTTTTAAAGCGGTAGCTGGATTTGATGCAGCCCAGTTAGGCCTAGCCCAATCACTGATTGACTGGCCACTAGAGAAACTCTCCCCCTTACAAATGCCCAAACTGTTGGCAGCAACAGACTTAAAATAATGTTGTGGACTGTAAGTACAGGGTTTCAGCTTTTCAAGTAAGTCAAGTGAAATTGTTTTGAACAAACATTCTGCGCTGCTCGACAGATCTTCCCTGCATAATTACAGTACATGCTGAAATGTTAATGGCTAATCCAAATATTGCTGTATAATGATGCATCCATGTCTCTGACAGATGCTCCACACCTGCCATGGACTTCAGCACCTCATCAGAGGCAGTGAATTCATTTCCTTTGTCCAGAATTCAAAGGAGGGAATGTTTGGTTTCATTTAGAGACTAAAGCTCACAATCATCACCAGACTAAAACCTTTGTGAACCAGTGCTGGGAGAAACTTTCTAAGTGGACTCAAACAATTCAAATGGAAACACTCATGATGACATGCCATTTCTAATATGTCCCTGCTTTTCAGATTGGAAGACTTCAAACTGTGTTTAAAACACCAGTGCAGCTAATTATATTAACCTTTACAATGTAGAAATGTGCAAAAATACTTTAAGTATGGTATAGATAGCCTCTGACACATCATACTGACAAATCTCTTAGAGGCTGTGGAATTTAAGTTGCTTTAGCCTGCCTACAGTTGCTGCTCTTCTGCAACCCACCTTTACTTCTCCTTTCATGTTGAGTCTGACTTCATCAACATCATGTCTGTTATCAATAATGCCTGCTCTGTTCTGCACTGGGTCATGAAGATGAACGTAGCTACTGTGACGTCACCCATTGGTTTATGATGTCCTACATGAAGGTTTATGAAGCCAAGTGAGGTGCAGACTTGACTGTAAAACTGCAAGCTAATGACTCAGTCACACTAGAGTAAAAGTAGGGTGGCAACCTTCTTGCAACTAGGAAAAATCAGTGGTTGCCCAGTGATTGCATTGAATGTTTTCGTATCCGGTAACTGATTCCAAGTTGTGACCAACTGATCGCCCAGAGGTCGAGAGTGCAACACCCTCAACCTCTAGGCAACCACTTTCGATTGCAAGGCAATTAGACAGGTCTCTTGGCGGAAGGCAACCTGTCCGACTAAACCTGAAAGTGCACTCTCAGACAGGTTGGCGAAAGTTTGCAAATAATCACTGTCTAATTTATAAATGCAGACAGAAGGTCAACATGTTGCAGTCAATCTGAGTCAGTCTGCACCGATGAGCACCACTTATCTGCAATGCGTCTCTTTGCAATAGGGTACTTGCCTCAGCTGGTTACCAAGTGGTTGTATTCTGATTATATTCCTATATAAAAGCAATGTTGCCAAGCTCCTATGTCATTTTGCAGTTAAATTGCCATCCATCAGCAAGTATGTCACTATTTGTGGAGGAATTTCTGAATTTCTGTTTCAGATCTATGAGGTTCTGGCTGAACTCTGAATGTAAGTAGTTAATGTGAATTTCTGTTTGATGTGAATTTCTCTGACCTAAATAGATTTGTGATTTTTGCTGATTTATCACAGTTAATTTATGTATGATCACAAACAGATTGTATATAATTGCCATCTTGACCCCATACAATGCAAACTGATAGCAGACTGACTCCATCTTATTGCCATTTTATCACCATCTTGATGCACCAAAGTCGCTTTAAAGCTGGCAACCGAAGTGGTCGCAGGCCTGATCCCCATCTTCGAACTTTGAGATCACAAGTTCATTACACACAGTCCCAATAATTTTGTTTTGTGCTTTTCACTAGTGTGATTGTAGGCTAACCCCTTGTCGATCACAAGTTGTTAGCTAATGAGCGTAGGCTTGATAATCCTCCTTTCAGAGATTTAGAACTTAAATGAGTGACTGAGCCCATAAACTCATCAGGACAGTGTTTACAGAGCAGAGGGCCATTTTTCCATAGACTTCTGTAGGAGTCTTTTTGCAACCACAGGTATCGTCCCCCGGTGATCATTCAAAAGACTGAAAGATTAAGACACTTCTGCACTGGCTTCACTTTTCAAACCCCGAAGTTACATCCATCTTTTATGCACGGGGTCTCACCAGTTTGTCAATCAGGAGATTATGGTTTCCATCCAGTTGTAAGCTTTGTTTTCCACTTTGCCTTTTTTTTTCACTTGCTGATTTGTTTTTTTAATTATTATTATTTTTTTAACCTGTGCTTTCACTCACTGGTTTAGGTTAAGGCACTGAAAACTATTTGGTAGGGTTTAGGGATTGTGGTTTGGGTTAAAAAAATTATGACTTTGGAGTTAAAAGTCCCTCACTAATGCCATAACCTGTGAAGTCAGGGCAGAGATCGTACGGGCAAAGGACAAACTGTATTTAAATAAGCCATGCCAGTAGCTTTGACAATATGGCAGCAACTGGCAGCAACTAGGCATAAGAACAGACTTCCCAGACTTCCAGTGTAACAACTTGATAGATTGGCAAAGATTCCTGTTCTGTGCAATGGTCACTGTTTATGAATACTGATCAATTTGAAAAAGTTAATTAAAAAAGAGTGCATTTTGGCCATTGTGCTCACCCCTCACAGGAAGCATTTACCTGCATGCAGCCAAAGCCTGCTCAATTGATTGATTAATACTTGTACAACAAACTGAAACTGGGACGCTACCACTACCAAAACTCTTGTCCCTTGCCAACACATTTTGCATATTCATATGTAGGTTCTCAGTCATCCAGGTCACGGTAGCCTTGAGTGCTTGAAAAAAGACAACTGGACTTCGTCTTGGTTCATGAAGATGTTTCACCTCTTGGATGAGAGGTAAAACAACTGATGGAAAGTCCCAGGACCACTTCCAATGGGGCAACCCACTAGGGGTTAAATACCCAGGACTCACCATCACTTGTTTTAGAGCTGAAGAAGCCTCTTGGATGAGAGGTGAAACATCTTCACAAACCAAGAAAAAGTCCAGTCGCCTTTTTTCAAGCACTCAAGAGGAAGCAGATACCTGTTTGTCTGCTAGAAGCAGCCAATCTTAACAAAGCTGGAGGGGGTTATGAACTCTGGACTGTTTACTCAGTCTGATATATTGCTCATTGACCCAAAGGACCCATCTGGACTCAGGATCACACCAAATAACCACAGTCCCCTACAATGCAACTCTCTTTATTAAAAATTTCACTTTCAAGTGAACAGTATTGAATTGAGAAGTGAGATTGTAACCTCCACTAACTGGCTAAACATGAATTTTGAGGGGTACAAAGGGAGACAGATGATGATATTCAACAGCTGCCTGTTACTCATGCTTGAAAAGTCAAACTTAACAGAGTGCAACCTTCCCTATAAAACAATGCTCATTTGTGTTTTAACTGATTTGAAACCCAAAGATGATACATCACAGCACAGAGCCCAGCCCAAGTACATCATGCTCAGATAAAGTTACAAGACTTTATCTGAACTTTATCCTCCCCCACTTAAGTCTGTGGCCATGAGATGTCAAATAAATAAATTTATAAATAAATCACCTCTGTACTGTCTCATTGTATGAGGAAATATTTCAGTGCAAGGCCTAAATATACAAAAAGAAGCTTTTTGAGTAAATAGGTTGCACCTTCTCTCATGGATATAGTTTCCAACAACAAACTGACACACAGTAAATTTGGAAGATGCACACAGCAAACACTCAACGTTTCATGACTGAAAGTACTTGCTAGTCTTAAAAGGTTAAATGTGTATTAAATTTCCTCCTTAATACAATAGCCTACATCAAACTAAAGCATTCCCAATACGAGTGCTTTGAGGCTATGTGGGTTACAGACATGTTAGAGTTCATCAGAGGGATACTGCTTGTTTGTGCTCACAGATGTGGGTCTGCCACTGCCTGCCAAACACATTGCATATGTCAACATTCATTTTCAGGAATCAATAGTGACCCTTTGTCCCTAATAACTGTAATGTGGGATAGCAAAGCTTAACAATTCTCTGTCCCAGCAGGATTTCTGGGTTATTTCTTTTGGGGTAGTTACAAATATGTTTGATGTAGATGGTGGTTTTTCTGACATAAAAAGAGTCCTGCAGTGAAATTGTAGTGTTGACTCAGTGCAAATTCTCAGTGAAGCTTTTCCTGCCCTGTTTTAACTTTATGCTCAGGTATGATGGCAGGTCAAAACTAGCTGGCTGGGTGATGCCAGCTGACTTGCAGAAATTCATTAAAATGTGCCCAGATTAATAGGAGAAGTCTCTATTAAATCTCACTATAAAAGGTACTTGGGAGAGAACCAATCTTTGAATCTACAAAACAAGTCTACACATACCATCACATATAGCACTGTGTCAATTTAAGCTGTGGCAACACAGATATAGATAACACTATATCACAATTAATCAAATTTCCACTCCTTGTAAATTAACACACAAAAGAAGAAAGGGCTGCATTCATGCATATGCATCAGTTCTTTCCATTCTCAAACAAAGCTATGCCCCTAACTTTGAGCCTTATCAGCATAGCTCTGAGTTCTAAAGAATAAAATCCCCCAACTGTACAGTAGTTTTGAAGAGATGCATGTATCAACCAGGTTGAAAAAGTGAAGCCAATGCTTTAAACCTGTTTATATATAAATACACCAACCAGGTACACTTTGCTAGTACTGCCTTTGGAACTGCCTTAATTGGCACAGATTAAACATGGTGCTGGAAACATTCCTCTGAGATTTTGGTCCATATTGACATCATCACACAATTGCTGCAGATTTGTTGGCTGAATATCCATGATGAGATGTCCCATTCCACCACATCCCAAAGGTGCTCTATTGGCATGTGATCTGGTTCCTGTGGGGGACATTTGAGTACAGTGAACTTATTGTCATGTTCAAGAAACCAGTTTGAGATGACTTAAGCTTTGTGGTATGGCATATTAAACTGCTGGAAGCAGCCATCAGTAGACAGGTACACTGTGGTCATAAAGGGATGGACATGGTCAGCAACAACACTCAGGTAGGCTGTGGCATTTAAAGGACACTCAGTTGGTACTAAGGGGCCCAAAAAGTGCCAAGAAAATATTCCCCACATCATTACCACACCACCAGCAGCAGCCTGAAAGGTTGATAAAAGGCAAGACGGATCCATGCTTTCATGTTGTTTAGACCCATTTCTGACCCTACCATCTGAATGTTGCAGCAGAAATCAAAACTCATCAGATCAGGCAATGTTTTTTCAATCTTCTCTTGTCCAGTTTTGGTGAGCCTGTGTGAATTGTAGCCTCAGGAGTGGCACCTGGTGTGGTCTTCTGCTGCTGTAGCCCATCTGCTTCAAGGTTCAATGTGTTGTGCATTCAGAGATGCTCTTCTGCATATCTTGGTTGTAACGAGTGGTTATTTGAGTTACTGTTGCCTTCCTATCGGCTTAAAGCAGTCTGGCCATTCTCCTGTGACATCAACAAGGCATTTTCACCCAGAGAACTGCCGCTCACGGGATATTTTCTCATTTTCAGACCATTCTCTGTAAACCCTAGAGATGATTGTGTGGGGAAATCCCAGTAGATCAACAGTTTCTGAAATACACAGACCAACCCGCCTGGCACCAACAACCACGCCATGTTCAAAGTCACTTAAATCACATCTTGTCCCCATTCTGATGCTCAGTTTGAACTTCAGCAGGTTGTCTTGACCATGTCTACATGCTTAAATGCACTGAGTTGGTGCCATGTGATTGGCTAATGAGATATTAGCATTAATGAGCAGTTGAACATGGGTACCTAATGAAGTGGCCAGTGGTGTGTGTGTGTATACATACTGACTGTGGTAAGAAACTGTCTAAATTACAATTTATGGAATGTTTTTCCAGACTTGATAGAGACGTTAATCTCAACACCAAAGTCCTTCTAGAACACACATGGGCAAAATACAGCCCGATAGCCAGAACCAGCACACAGACCATCTTAATCCAGCCCCCAACGTCCCAAGAGGAAAAACTAAACCTCTCCATCACCCTCCCCAAAAAAATAAACTGCAGTACTATGTTAATGGGTCTTGAGGTGAATGACTGTAACAGGTCTCATTTGTGTAAACAAACATTTTCTGTGAACTACAACACCTTTATTCCAATGGTAAATATAAAACAAACACAAAAAAAAAGCTGCCCTTAAGTGGATTGTTACCATACTGACATACAAAAAGTCACATTTTCTAACAGAAAGTTCTTGGTTTCTGAAACAAGGACCCAGAAAAAGAAGGGAGCAGAGGGAGACAGGACAAAAGACACACTATGGAAGAGAGACAGAATTTAATAATAACTAATGATTAAATGCAAGTGGTGTATAAACACATGGAGAGTGAAAGGAAGTGATGAAGAGGAAGTGCTCAGTGCATCATGAGAAGCCCCCAGCAGCCTAAGCCTATTGCAGCTTAACTAAGGGATGGTTCAGGGTCACCTGATCCAGCCCTAACTATAAGCTCTATCAAAAAGGAAAGTTTTAAGCCTAATCTTAAAAGTAGAGAGGGTGTCTGTCTC
>VUQI01060670.1:3477-15120 GCA_015106735.1 Paratilapia polleni
ATTGCTGTTCAACATAAGAAAAATGATATGATAAATGATTATCTCTTCTTTTTCTTTATCTTTTTTTCCTAGTTATGAATATTTGGGAGCATTTCCTTTATAAAAGTCAAATTTATGATTTCTGATCATGGCTGAATCAATAAAATTCACTTGTCTGTACTATGCTTCCAATTATAGCTGCCTCTACTTATATAGTACACTTGTAGTGTAAAGTTGTTGTGCTCTATATAGGTATATATCAAAGTATATGTATTTAGTTCAGTTGTTTGACTTAATCATTTGCTGTATTTTTGCTGTTTCCTGTCATCTAATGAAAACTGAAACTAATCAGTTAATAAAACCACAATGTATCTTTGTTCTCTCCTTAAGAAAAAAGAAAGATAAATGAACAACTCCCTTGGCCTGTTAGCAGGCCCTGTTAGCATGTCCTAAACTTTAGTTGATCAGTGGAGGGTCATGCATGAACATCTGCCACATTTAGCATAACTAAATCCTGTGGTAGGTGTCTTCCTTATAACGTCTCTGAATACAACACCTTTCTTTCCTCCCACCTTAACTACCTCAACCACTATCCATCCATTTTCTTCTGTTTATCCAATTCAGGGTCATGGTGACGCTGGAGCCTATGCCAGGGCAAAAGGCAGGGTACACCCTGGACAAGTCGCCAGTCTATTGCAGCACTAGAACACAGAGACAGACAACCATTCACACCTACATCCAATTTAGAATCACCAATAAACCTAACATGCATGTCTTTGGACTGTGGGAGGAAGCCGGAGTACCCAGAGGAAACCCAAGCAGGCATGGGGAGAGCATGGAAACTCCACACAGAAAGGCCCCAGGCGGCTAGTGGATTCGAACCCAGGACCTTTTTGCTGTGAGGCATCACCATGCAGCCCTTACCTCGACCACTAGTGGGTGGCAATTATTTGCTTGGAGCACCCTATGTGAATATAAAAAAATATATGTTTATAGTATACTGACAAGGTTTTGCAGTATGCAGTTAAATCTGAAGTTCTGAATATCATTTCACAAATTTGCATAGTTAAATTTTAAGTGACTTTATCTCTGCCCTTCCATTTTTTCAATGATTTCTTGCACTGCACCTACATGTGAGTTTGAAATGCATAGTCAGTAAAGCCTTATCTTAGGTATAAGCAGAGACACGATAAAAGAAAGACATGATACGCTAAGAATCCTGAATAGAAGACCTAATTCTAATCTGGGCTCTACACCCTCCCACTCCCTGACAAGGGTAACTCCATGTAGAGTCATACTTCAGGCTGCTGAAGGGTAGAAACACAGCAACAAGCTTTGGCATACCCTCAACTTTCTGTGATGGAAACAGCAAGTGCCTTTCAGCATTTTACAGCAATTTATACTGCTATCAGTATTAAGATCAGGTCCATTACTGTTTGGAAAATGTGCTTATTCCATTTCAATGTCAGTTTTTTTTCAGGTGTTTACAGCTCTTCCAAAATGCTCTCACTCGTTTTTTCCTTCTTTCTTCTTCTTCTGTTCTTTAATATTAACATTTATAAGAACAAAAATAAAACTAATAAATATATTCTGAAGACATTTTCAAAAACATGCACACAGTCATGTACAAATGTACAAAATTACAACTTTTTATTAATGAAACAGTCTTGAAATAATCCAGTTGAGCTGATTTTTGGTGCTTGGTGTTTCCTCCATATCAGACACAAAGAAAGAGCTGCCCATTTACAGAGTGTGGTTGGTAAGTCTGCATCAGTACAGACTCTGTGTTGAAGGGCTTTTAATGCTAGCTGTTTTGGAACAGTACTTAATCTGGCAGATCTTCTACACAAATGCACAAACAGAGAGAAAATGTGTAGGGACAGGGTGTAAGGGCAAGACTGGAGTTGGGCTGAAATCAAATGTAACTTTTTTTTTTTTTTTAAATCAGACTTTAATGAACATGCCATTTCCTTCTGACCAAAGACAATTATCATTTTGGCCACTTACTTTGATGGTGACCTCATATGACTGCTGAGTGGCAGCCATATGAGTGGCTTCTTTGCTTCTTCTAGAAGAACTTTGGTAGAAGGAAAATATTTTTGATAAAATCTTCTGTGCAAATATATAATTTGTCATCTGGATTAACTTGTGTGTATCTAGCCTGCTACCCAAAGAACAATCAGTTCACTCACGCTTTAGTTCTGCAGGATTTTTTTTTCTGTCTCTCATATAACTGCTTGTAATTTGATTTACCACACTGCTATGGACCAAACACCAACACTCAATGAAATGAAGACAAATGGCATCACTTTCTGAGCTCATACTGGTCCCCATTATGATAGAAATACAGACCTACACAGAGACAGAGGCAGTATCACTGCTTGCAGTTTCAGCAAGTGTAGACTCAGCAGGTTTATGGACAGGTGAGGAGGTGGACAGGTGTTGCCTTCAAGCCTGACCTTTGCTTGTGTGAGCGACAGCAGAGCTGTCAGAAGCCAGAGTGCAAGTAAACACAGCAGGAGAGAGAACTCTCTGCAAGACAGACCCTGAACGCCTTGTCACACAGAAAACAGCTGATTTACAAAAAACATTAACTGGCTGAATCAGTGGCAACACATCAAATTATAAAGAGAGATATGAATATGCACAGACTGCACAGTGTTTAGTTATATTAAAGTAATTAAACGTGCATTTAAATTATGCATTCAAAATGAGTTAAAAGCAAAACCATACAAAACCATATATTTCCCTAATCTATGTAATGGTATTGTGAAATATTTCATAATTTAAGACAGAATAAATATTTTCTTATCAAGGATCATTATGTCATTATACAATATTCTCCTCCAGACTTCATAACTCCATTTTCTTTACTGACTTAAATACTTTGCATATAAAACACATCTGAATATTTAGAATCAGCACACAAATTTATAATAATCTGCTATAATGTAATAATGTAATAATCTGACATTCAAAAAGCTGTCACAGAAAGTGTGTAAAAATGAAAGCAAAGAACGTATATTTTTTGGATCATTAGAGTCTGATTGTAGCTTCAGCTTCTATACAAACTGAATAATTCATTTCTTTATGAACAACACTGTAATTAAAACAGGCTGCTAAGAGGAGCAGAGTTTGATCACATTAAAACCAAAATACAGGGACAACATAACAGCAGTTGCTGGATTGTAGATGGCTGCAATAAATCATGTTGGTAGGGATGCTGGCCAAAAACTGGTTGTTTAGAGAAATAATCTTAATAAAAGAAGGTTTATATCACAGTATTGCTGCTGCTGATAGAGGCAGACTGGATTAAGAAAAGTCATAAAAGGAGTATAATTCTGTCTTGTGCATTTCTTCAAAAGGTTGTGAATTCACAAAAGATGATAGTTTTTTTTTCTTATTTCTGCCTTTGGAATAATACAAAAAACATTTAAACATTTTAAATTAAATAATTGAAATCATTTAGAGGTTTTATTTATCTTAACTTTTAAAATATCACAAATTGAAATAGTAACCATTTTTAAATGACCAGGAATATAATGGAGGGTTACATATTAAAACTTAAACAACAATGGAAAAATTGACATTAAACATTTAGAAAACTCTATAATGTGATAAAAAAAATCCGTGCAGCAATGTTAACCTAAAATACCTCCAAACACTTAATAAAAATCATTATAAAACTTAAATAAGCTGTTGTAATTATTTTTTGACATTTCTGCAGCTTTTCACAAAACACTTCTCTCTGTATGGTCATTTTTTGTCATTCAAAGAAAAGTAAACATAAAAAAAGTATTAAGAAAAATACTGTACTTTGATTTGCAGTTAAAAAAAAATATTAAAGTGCCAGTGTTAACATAAACTAGGCTTTCAAATAGTCCTACTTGAAATGGGACTACATTTCTGTTAATTTCCCTGAATACTTTAGTTTTAGTCATTTAAATGAAAGTTAAAAAAAAACAACAACATCAACAACAACAACAACAACAACAACAAAAAAAGATTAATTAAAAAACGACCAGTTATCAGTTGATTATCAGATTAATCAATAATGAAAACAAGTTGAGATCCTAACAAGAACAAGCTTTGGGCTGTCAGGTTGTGTTTGGGTGCCGTGGAAACTCTGGTTTATCTTGGTAATAAACGCTAATAATACTGAATACATTTAAAACAGTCTTTTCCAAGTGATGAGACTTTTCAAAAACACAAACTCATTTACAACCAAGCAACACAAAACACCTTCTTATAAATGACTTAGAACTGATTAGAGAAGCACTGATAGTTTTTAATATTTATGGACTAATAATTACAGTTGTAACACACACAAACTCCAATGTGCCCCTCTCAGGGTCGCTCAGATTCTGTTTCCGCCAATGATGTACCACATCACACTCAGTCTGGCTGTCTTAAATACTGTCGATGGTTTTGTTCCGATGCACACGTTATCGGTGTAACTGGTGTGACGTCAGTCCGTATTTAAGACAGAGAGAGAGAGCGGGAGAGAGAGAGGCAGATATACTGAGACCTGCGCGCAGTACCAGCTCTTCTTCATCGCTCTCCACACTCCTCACTTTACCACCAGGCAGACACAGAGGCACCTATCAGGACCACAGACAGCGGTGAAACGTGCAATATGCCTGCTGAGGCAGTTCCATCAGGACCCGGTGTCGGTTGTTTAATCTCCGGCGGGATTTACGCGGACGAGCGGACCGATGGACCCAAAGCGCACTGAGTCGGAAGTTGCAGGCACAAAGCTGGAAAACTTACGGTTTGAAGCAGATTCTGGATTTTGATTCTCCGGTGGAGGGGACTTCCTTCTAAAGCTGCTGCCGACCACCGCTGCGCACCGCGACGCGCCGGGGAGCGCTGTGAGGACCCTGTGAAGGAGAAGAAAATCATCTTTCCTCCCGGAGATGACACCTGTGTCCTGTCTCCGTCCTCTTCTGGGTCGGATAGGGATGGATGTGGCGTCGTGAGGAGGCACCGGCCTGAGGATAGTCACAGTTTGGACTTTTTGGGCCAACGCGCCGCACGCGTCTTTACCTCATGCAGCTCCATCGGCTGGCCTGGGCTCTGACGGCCGCTGCGGTCTGCTTCCTGCTCCTCCTGCTCCTTCACAGCCAGATCCTGAGAGAAGGTACTGCTCTGTATTCTTATCACAAAGTCTGGGGTGATGTGCGTGTGTATGTTTGTGGTCAAACTTAGGATCCAGAATGCCTCAACAGGTCTTATAAAATGTGAAAAAGCTGAAATGAAACGTTTTTGTTTGTATGATTTGAGTACCCCTCGTAGACTGACAGAAACAAAGTACCATGCGCATATGTGTATGCAGTCATGTGGGGCATCTGTGGAGCGCTTGTGCAGCAGTGGATGATATGGTGATTTAAGGCGAGAGATGGAAAACAGTTGAAGCAACAGCATTCGGAAACATGGGCCCCGGCCAAGACGTGCGGTCGGGACAAGGTGCTCAGGAGGCAAATGTCCAGCAAATCTACGCTGTTTTTTGCTGAAGGAATCCTGAGCGATTACAAGCAGATCATAGATGAAACACTCTACCCGTCTCTCGCTTACCATACTACACACACACATCGATTGGCCAGTTCTATATTAAATTTACAAACAAAGAAATCAAATGAAGGGCTGCAACTAATGGTTACTTTAAGTTTTGGTTAAACAACAGATACTTTTTCAAAAAGAACAAATAAAAATCCAGTGATCACTCGTTTATTTATTTTAGGTCATAAACTATGACTCAAAAGGTACGTTCCTGCAATGAGCTTAAAGTTCTGTGATTTTCTTTCAATGGACTTGGAGAGACAGTCACTTAGGGTCATCCAGTCTTTCAGGAGTTGGCATTTAAGTCCCATCCTTTGGCAAGTTATTGAACCCCAAGATGCTTCTCAGGCCAGTGCCTTGCATGGTGACTTCACCACCACCAGTGTGTGTGCATGTGTTTGAATGAGAATGATAGCCGAGAATAGCTACACCAGCCAAACACACTATTATAATTATCTACATAATCTTACATAATTATTGTGTATTGTACCTCAACAGGTCCACGTCTGACCTGTTGAGGTATGCATACAACCTGTGAAGGTGTCTCTGATATCAGGCATCAAGATGTTGGCAGATCCTGAAAATCCTGTAAGCAGTGAGGTGGATCCTTTGTTAATCTCACTTGTTCTTCCAGCACATCCCACAGATGCAGATTGAGATATGGGGAATTTGAAATCAACACCTAGAGCTCTGTGATGTTCCTCAAAACATTCCTGAACAATATTTGCAGCATCCTAATGTATAAGAACCCCACTATCAGGTAATAGTGAATGTTAGGGGCGTCTGTTGTTTGCAACAATGTTTAAGCAAGTAATATATATAAGGTTTTTAGCAATTGTGTCAGAGTAACTCTACTGACGTATCAAACTACACAGTTTTGCCTTTGCTCTTTATGTGCATCGCTGAGCCTTGGGCATCTGTGAGTTCGTCACCAGTTCACTGTAATTATTAATCACTGCATATTTGGAATACCCCACAGGCCGTTTGGAGATTCTCAGATCACCACCACAATTTGGTTCCTGTGAAAGTTGCACAGATCTACAAAACTCTTTGTACACTTGTACAAGTACACTTGTACTTTTACAGATTGCAGGGTAGCAATCTCCCACCCCACCCTTTTACAGATTGCAATGACTTTATTAACATCCTACTTTATGTTATGCACACTAACACAGTTTCATTACTGGCATATCCTGGTTTTAATGTGGAAGTGAACAGAAAGAACACACATTTAGTTTGTTAGAATCGTGTTACTCTACCATTAAAATCTTTAATTTCTGCACTGAGGTGCAGGTGTTATCAGTAACCTTTGGATGCCCTGACACAATTATTTAAAATATTTATTTTGCTAATGTTTTGTATTGTTTTTTTCCTTGTTAAAAAGTAGTTTTTTATGCTGAACTCTGCTGTGTTAAGAAAACAGAAGTTAATATGGCCCCACTGGTAGGCAGGATTTAGGCTTGTATAAACCTCCACTCTCTTAATTCAGGGGCATTAAATTTTTAATACAATTAAGATTAGAAATTACACTGGACCGGAATCACAGTAGATTCAAGCAGGAGCCAGAAAAGTCTATTTGCAATTCTAAATGAGAGCACATGAGAAAAGGAACTTCTTGCTGGTACTTTGTATTATTTACAATGAAAAGAATTACATTAATGATCATGTCTGAAGAAGGGAGTGCTGCTTACACAGTAGAGTCAATTCGTTACCAAACTCCAGAGGATCCAGCAACCCACCACCATGTTTCACTGTGTGGTGTCATTCTCTCTCCTGTTCATCTTCTTACATACAATCTTCTGTTCTGTCACTGCACCTAATCTCTAACTGGGATTCATCAGTAAGTAGAACTTCTTTTCCGTCATCAGCCGTGAAATGCTGGTACTTTTTCTTAGTGTACCCCAAGTGTTTGGGCTTGTTTGCCCTCCTGAGAAGTGGTTTAGATGCTACTACTCATCCTCTGAGACCGCTGCAGCCTTCTTTCAACAGGGCCCTTGCTCATTAGTGCCTTACTTTCTTTATTTAGCAAGTTCTTCATCTGTGATGATGTTCTTTTTCTATCATCCTGCATCCTACACTGTACGATCTTTCACTTTAAGCAAATCTTCAGCTATTGTAGTCTAGATAGTCAGAATAATCTGTCTCATCACTGTTTGTACAGTACCACTAAAAAGCTTGGACACACCAACACCAAGGGGTTTTATTTTCACTGATATGTAAGATACACATTCTAGCCACCTTTTGTTTTGTTTCCTGGAGTCATCTGGAGTTTTTCTACAGGTTTGAAGGAGTTCCAACATGTTTATGCCTTTACCTAGCTGAGTGGTTCTTGTCATAACATGGATTACTACAGTAAGTAGAGAAGAGCTTTCTGTGTATGCCAACACTACTTGATGGCCTATTAGATAGTGGTGGTTCCAAAAGTTAACTTTCTTCCAGGCTCATTATGGCCTCATGAACTGGCTAAAATGCTGCCAGTGGCATGAAAATTTCATTCTTCAGGTTTGTTCTGTGGTGGATAGTAAAGAAAACATTTGACTGCACAAAGGAAGTGCAGAACATTTCTAACAAAGCCTTATCCTGAAGCTCTGAATACTCCAGCTGAGTGTTGGAGCTTTGTAATGTAAACTTCGCCTACATTAAAAACACTGATGTAAAACTTCTCAGTGATGCTAGTGGAAGAGCCACACAGCTTTTAGTTTAAAGAGGGCAAAAATCAAACTGGTTCTTCCTCCCTCTCCAGCAGCACTAATTATCCTGTGAGAATTTTGTGCCTGTCAGGAGTAGTTTGTGCACAGCGCCTTAGAGTGTTCTGCAGTGTTGAATGTACCCCTCACTGGGATACCAAGAGTGCAGCAGCACTAATAAACTCAAACATTTTAAATGTAAAGTGAAAAGCACAGTTTAAAGTACAGACACTGATTCAAACACATATGCTGAGTCACATTTAAGCACCGATTATAATTTCTCTTTTTATATTCCAGTCTTACCTTTCAGTTTTCAGAAAGAATTAGGTGGTAAAGCTTTTACCATCATCAGGATTAAAGATGAAATCCTTTAATGTTTTTCTTTTAAAGGCAATTTGACACATAAATGCTTACAGAAAAAGAGATGCAATACAGGATTATTATTGTTATTCCCATGCTGTTGTGATGGTAAAGCTAATTTTAAATGAGTCATAAAAAGATGAACACTCCAGTTCAGGACTGGTTGTCTGTAAAACTAGTGACAGAATTTGCATGAGCTAGAATTTACGATTAATGCCAACAAGGCAAATTGACAAGCTAATGCTAGCATATTATGAGGAATGATCAAAAAGGGCCAAAATAAAAAAGCCTTTTTCCTCTGTGATGTGAGCTGGATCTGCTCCAGTATGTTAAACAGTACATACAACAGGACAATTTTTTGTGTTAATTTTTGCAGTGACTTTGTTTCTTTTTTATTGCTTCACATGTTTTTGTAGCCCATCTCTTTGTGGGTTATTTTACATTCATTTTGGACCTTTTAGTTTGTGGTAGCTTTGTCATGAATTGTTAAATGAGGACCCCAAAATGCAGACTCAAAGGCAGACAGAGGTAAACAGAAAACAAACTTTTATTAAGGCCAATGAGTAAGTCCAGAGTTACAAAGTTTGTGAACTGAAATGGCAAAATAATTCCTAAAAAGGCACCAGGAACATGAGGACAAACAGCAGACACTGAGACAAAGACCGGGGGGAAGACAGCAGTCTTTACACAGAAGGGGGAAGAGGACACAGCTGGGGAAAACAAGATGCAGGTGCAGACAATCAAGACAATGAGACAGGAGGGGAAGTAAAATTAAACACAAGACACTAGCGACAAGTGACTATCAAAATAAAACAGGAAGTGACACTCATAACTGAACGGGGAAACGCAGACACACGAATGAACATGACATAAGGGAGTTGACACAAAAAGATGGGACAAGAAACACAGAGGAAAAAACTAAACTCCAATACAAGCTGGAACTAAGAACTCAAGACTAAAAAGATAAGGGATAAAAATGTAAACAATAAGCAAACTAGCAATCAAACAGAAAATATTTAATAATAAACAGAACTTGAAAGACCAAAACTCAAAATGCTGGGTCAAAGACCATGACAAGTTTCTCCTTTCTTTAATGTCACTTTGTCTGATTGTTTTTGATACTTTTGTGGTTGTTTTATGTCTTTGTAGTCGCTTTATGCCTCTTTGTGACACAGGTACCCAATGGTAAATGGACTGATTCTTATATAGCGCTTTTCTACTCTACTTGAGTACTCAAAGCGCTTTATACAACATGCCTCATTCACCCATTCACACACATTCATGCAAGCACTTCCCTCTATACTGCAAGTGCAATCTATCTAACATTCACACACACTCACACTCACACTCCGATGAATGCATCGGGGGCAACGTGGGGTTCAGTATCTTGCCCAAGGATACTTCGGCATGCAGACTAGGGGAGCCAGGGATCGAACCACTGACCTTCCGATTAGTAGACGACTCGCTCTACCTCCTGAGCCACAGCTGGCCCAAGACAATAGCATCCTGTTAAGTCTCGTATTGATTTGGGGGTGTGTCAGAGAATCAGAACATGAATCAAAAAACAGTGATCTAAAACACGTATCTTTGCTAAAGCTCATTCCAGCCTGCACATTGCTGTAGGTTTTCTATAAATATGATCCCAGTAGAGCACTTCACTCAGAGTACAGGCTTACTTGTGGTTCCTAGACTTTCCAAAAGTAGAACTGGAAGAAGAGCCTTCAGCTACAGTATCAGGCCCCTGGCCCCTCTCCCTTGAAACCAGACAGACACCCTCTCTATTTTTAACACTTTCTCTGCAAGAGAAAGTTTGAACTCACCAGTGACTCATAGATCACTAATCATTCATTCAAGATGTCAATGTTGATGTCAAGACAGAATATTGTTGTTCTCTCATTCTCACTCTACACACACACACATATGATGTGAAAATGCTGATTACTGGACTATTTTGTCATTGCCAAAAACAGTGTAGACAGTGGTCTTAAAACTTGTTGTTGCAGGTTCAGGATGCTTGGGGACTTCCCATGATGCACTGAGCACCTCTCCTCAACTTCCCCCTTTTCTGCTGCTATTTCACATTATTTGCTTTTGTCTACTCTCTCTTGTAATTTGTGTTTTGTCCTGTTTGTTTTTGTGTTCTCTCTATGCAATCCTCTGGAGGTCTCTTCCTATTAAAAGGGAGTTGTTTCTTCCCACCAAGTACTTGTTCATAGAAGATTGTTGGGGTTCTCTGTTCAATATTGTGGGTTCTTTACCACAAAGTGCCTTGAGATAACTGTTGTTGCTAGCTGTGGTCTGCACAATGATGCCCACTCCGTGCACATGCCAGCTTTAATTAAATCTTTAATCTACAAAAAGCTTCTACAAAAAGTTCCTCATAAAGGCAGACTGTGGTGGCAGGGTGTGTCGTACTGTCTACATCTCAGTGTGTACTGGGGAGACCTTATGGGTAGTAGGATGACTTACAATTTGTTGCAATTTCCCACAAGAGGTGGGAAACAGAGTACTACCATAGTGAGTGTAAAGACAGACCTGTGGTTTTAAAAAAATTGAGTTTTGTTTTCAATCCACACACCAGCAAAGAGACATGTAAAATCAAACACTGTTTATATTGCTTTTACATCAGGATGTATTTTGTTTAATCAAATGCCCCAGAAGTTGTCATGTTCAGGCTTGTGAAATGGGTTGTTGTGCAGTGGCTGCATGGTAGTCAGATTTTAAAATTTCAACCAAGATCTGTCATTTTAATTAAAGTTTTTTTTTTCTTTTTCATTTTTTGTGTGGTTCAGGGCTTTATGAAGACAACATTGTACATGAGAAAAACTGTCTGGTTCTTGAGGTGTCATTTCCAGTGTGGCCCATTGTGAAACAGACTGTTGACATCACTGATCTGAAATCAGACTTCTGTGTGGGTGATGCCTTGAATTAGTCTTGTTTCATAGATGTTACTTTAGTACAATTAGGAGTTTGTGTAAGGAGATATATGCTTCCTATATTATTGTAACTTTCTTTGAAACCTGATTTTTTTTTTTTTTTTTTTTTGTCAGGTAAACTG
>VUQI01060671.1:0-14782 GCA_015106735.1 Paratilapia polleni
TTATGCTGCAATAGGCCTAGGCTGCTGGGGACTTCCCATGATGCACTGAGCACTTCCTCTTCCTCACTTCCTTTCACTCTCCATGTGTTTTATACACCATTTGCATTTAATCATTAGCTATTATTAACTGTCTCTCTCCTATAGGTGTGCCTTTTTGTCCTGTCTCCCTCTGCTCTCTTCTGTTTCCCCTCATCCCCAACCGGTCGCGGCAGATGGCTGCCCCTCCCTGAGCCTGGTTCTGCCAGAGGTTTCTTCCTGTTAAAAGGGAGTTTTTCCTTCCCACTGTTGCCAAGTGCTTGCTCATAGGGGGTCGTCTGATTGTTGGGGTTTTCTGTCTTTTCTGTCTAATATTATAGGGTCTTCACCCTAAAATATAAAGTGCCTTGAGGCGACTGTTGTTGTGATTTGGCGCTGTACAAATAAAATTGAAAAATTGAATTGAAATTGAACCCTGTTACCAATACTCAGGAAAATGAAAAAGTAGATTTAAAAAGTAATGTTCAGTGAATTCTTGACCACTAAGTTAAAGATAGTCACACTCATACCGAATATTTTGGAATCATTTTTTTCAACATTTTTACATTTTGTCTCAGGACAAATGCAATTTACATAACAAATGTATGCTTTAGTATGTTGTACATGGATTATTTTGTAATTCATTGGTGGGAGAGAAATTGTCCTGTAGTTGTTGAATGGCCCAAGAATAAACACAATTACCAGTCAAAAACCTAAAAATAACTATATTAATACATTTCCAATGTATTACAATGTATTACAATCCAAAGATAGCCTGTGACAGTCAGTCACTGATAAACAACGGGCGGCTGCTATTCTCAGATGGTCAGCCGGTGCTCTTAGAGGGTCAGCTGCTAGGAACACCTGAGGTTTGCTACTACCTTTCTGTTAACAGTTTGTTTGTACACAAGAAACAAGTTTGTGTGAGCTTTATCTCACACTGCATGTACACAAATCTGCCAGGAGGGGGCACTCAAAAATCTGTTTCAACACTATGCACGATTTAGGGCTACACAAGTGCTTAAAGTTTGTTTTCTTTTGTAGCAGTTTATTTACTCAATGTGAACAAAGCGCAGTTATATATTTTATAACACACTATTATATTACACTTTTCAGATTAACTGTAAACAAACAAACAAACAATAATATTAGGAGTAAGGATATTCTTATTATTGTCTCCGGTTGTATAAATTAACCTCACTTTTAATGGCAGCCATGAACAAAAGTTTATTTATTTCTCTCTCTCTCATTTCTTTGGTAATGTTACTGTTTCTTGTGCGAGTCCAGTGTTCAGAAACTGTCCTTTACCCTTTCTACATGTTACTGACAGCATGTTATTATTTAAAGAGAAAGCAAACAACAAGCAAGCATCTGAAAATAGTTTAATATTTCCATCTTTCATATTCCCTGCAGCATTTTACTCTATTCCTTTTCTTTTTTCACGAAACAAAATCCAGCAGCTTGGACAAATTTGATTACTTTAGTCAGAGAACTGAAGAAACAGGGCAGAAGTGAAAGGATATAACATGACAACCATCACATCAATGAGCTTCTATTTCTTATTTTAAACATTATATAACTGTTTCTGTCTTGTATGTGGTCATCTCTAGTCAAATGAAAAAAATAAATGTAAGTAATTGCCCCTTAAACCTAATAACTGGTTGTGCCAACCTTGGCAACAAGAGCTGCAATCAAGCGTTTGTGATAACTGGCAATGAGTCTTTCACATCACTGTGGAGGAATTTTGGCCCACACTTCTTTGCAGAATTGTTTTAATTCAGCCACACCAGAGGGTTTTCGAACATTAACACCCCGTTTACACCCTGCAGGTTGCCAGTCAGTCACAGGTCTAACACAGAGAAACAGATGACAGTTCACACCTACACTTAATTTTAGAATCACCAATTAACCTAACAAGATTGTCTTTGGACTGTGGGAGGAAGCTGGAGTACCCAGAGATAACCCATGTAGGCACAGGGAGAACATCCAAAATCTACACAGGAAGACCCCAGCCAGTCAAAGGATTCAAACCCAGGACCTTCTTAATGTGAGGCAGTAGCACTATTTTTATCTCAGTTAACTCAAATAAAGCAACCAAAGAGGCAGTGACATCCAAAACTTCACACAAATTTTGGAGGAATCCTATCTACGCAGCTTGAGGAGCATTTCAGTTGTGCCACAGAACGTCTAGAGACTGGCCTGAAAGAAGATAAAATATTAGGCAGGGGTCATCAATAACAGAATCAGGAGCTACTATTTTGGATCTCATGTCACAAATTTTATCCTTAAAAAATTAGAAAATGAAGACATTCCTCACTTGGTGCAGTAATCTGATTTAAACGTGCATTTAAAAGCTGATCCACTGTCTTAAAAAGAGCTCTGGGACTGTACTTATTAGTATTAATTAAAACAGAGAAGTAGTTGGCCCTTGCCTTCTTAACCTGTTAATTGAAAGCAATCATTAACACTTTCATTTCTTGATAACATAACTGAAGGTTTGACTCCTTCCATCTCTTTTCTGCCCTCCAGCATTGTCTTTTAAGACTGAGAATGTCTTTAATAATCCAGGGTACCGATCGAATGCCACGTTTAGTCCTTATCTTGAGAGGTGCAATGCAAACTAAAGTGGATGCACAAAGGAGGTTAAAATCATTCATTAGTTTTCTGCGTCTGAGGTAGGAGGAATACCAATGGTGGTAGGAAAAATAGATGAAAATCTTTGCCCTGTTTTCTCATTAAAAGAACGTAAGCACACTGACCCAGCCTCTTTTGCCTGATCACTTGGAAAAATCATATCAAACATAATACATAAATGATCAGATATATAACTAAGTCAGTAAAAAACATGGAGTTAATACTGAAGTCCAAGGTATGCACAGAGTTATGTGTAAGGCCCAATAACATGTTATTTTAAAGCACATGAGTTTACTATACTGAGGAACTGGCAAATGAGTCAGAAAGATTGTCAATACTGATTTTAATCAGAAATCTGAGAATTCAGCAAAAAAATTTTGATGTAGTCTTACGAGGGCACTAGATAACTGCATAGACAGTAGGCGTTTCATGCCTCACTTTAAAAACCAATACCTCAAAACTAGAGACTTCATCCACCTTAATGAGGGAGCATTTGAACCATTTGTGAAACATTACAGCCAAACCTCCACTCCACTCCACTCACTTTCTCTGGGCTGACTAAAACAATCATATGTGGGAGGGTATAGTCCACAAACCAGACAGTCCTCCCTACATTTTATCCACGTTTCTATTAAAAACATAAACTCAAGCTGATTTAAAGTTATAAAATCATTTAAAATAAAAGTTTTACTTATAAGAGCTCTAACATTAAAAAGACCAAACTTAACCAAGGTGGATGTGTTGGTTGTAAATGAACACTTAATAAACTGGAAGGCACAGCGGATTTTCTACAGCTTGCACAAACTGTTCTGTTAGTTATTTTGACTGGTATATCAAAAATGTCACCAGAGGCTCCAGCTGAACATGTATTAGAGTTTAGGGGGGAACCGAGACTATAGGGACTAGGACCTGGGGAACGTCAATCTTTGATGGACCAGTCAACACTTGTGGGCAGGTGTGGACAGTTACTTGATGGGGTCTTGTGAGCACGGTGTAGCTACGCCATGTGACATGTTAGTGGAGAGTAGGCAGGTCCCTGATTTATTTAAGTGGAGCCCATTGTGTGTTGTACATGTGCTAATTCAGCAATTGTGACCTGATTTTGCTGCAACACTCATTCCATAAGTAGGCTTATATGTTCTTAAAACATTTTTTTCTTTTCATTTTTACCTTTACTGACAGTGCAAGAAACTTGACTTTATATAAATTAACATTAAACTGCTCTGGTCCTTTCATTTGTTTAGTGACATGCTTTTGAAAGGACTTATTAAGAACCTTCATACATGGTTATTGATGCAGCAACTTAGCACTGAGTTAGCCTGTCTAGCCAACTAGCAAGGCTGATTAATCAAATACTGATTGAGCGGTCAGTCACACTAAACACTTATATTTATCAAGAGAGCTATTTTTACATTGCACATAATTTTGTGAGCTACACAAATGTTTCCATCAGGATGACGAACATTTAGCCAAGAGGTCTCGGACCCGTGGCTCCGGAACTGCATGCCGCTCTTTTGCCTATCTCCAGTAGCTCCCTGTGGCTTTGACAACAAACTAGATGAATATGAAAATCATCCTCTTAAATTTGCTTAAATTCAATTGCAGTGACTAGCATGGATGTATAAACACAAATGAGTGACTCATCCTGAGTCACCCTATCTATAGACTCAAAATTAAAAAAGAAAAAAAATTGTGGAGGAAAATAGAGAATTTAACTGTGCATGGCCCAGTTTGTTTGCTTTCACCGCCAAGACTGCTCTCTTATTGGTATGGTTGACCTGCTGCTGGACTTTAGTCAAAAAAAGGTTTTTTTTTTTTTTTTACTTTTACTATATTTAAAGCTGTTAGTCAGCTATTTTTTTTTAAATTTATTATCAAAGTTGGCTCATTTTAATTGAATTCATTTGAACAAACACAGGTAGGGCTGCATAGCTTTATAGCTGCTCTATTTCAAAGTAGACCTAAACATGCAAAGAGATATTTTTTCCTCTACTTCACAATTGTTCCATTTTGTTGGCAATAAAAATAAGTAAATGATAAACAGTTTCAATTGTTATAGTTCTATTATTCCTTAAATTCAACAAAAACTTGGTATTACTGTAATTAGGTACTAAATAATCATAAATAATAATAGCCCACTATAGAATAGCCACATGTGGTAAAAGATTTTATTCACAATTATTAGTAATGTTGATAGGCTGAGTTATACTTAATAGGCTATGTTGCCTTCATTAGTATAAGATATACTTTATTTTCTGATAGAAACATTAGTTTAGCCCTAAATCATGTGCCTGTAAAAACTGATCTTTTAGTGCTAATCCTGGCAAATGAGTGAGAAAAAAAGCTCACATAAACTTGTTTCCTGTGTATAAGCAAACTGTTAACAGAGGGGTAGTAGCTAGTGAGCCTGACCCTCTGAGAGTGGTAAGAGCACTGGCTTACTGCTGAAGAACAGCAGCCGGCTGACCGTTGCAGCATCGGCATATGTCCCAGCTCCAGGAGCGGCATACCGCAGGCCACTTTTGGATTTCAGCATCTCTCAAAAACTGACTTCTAAATAAAAGCTAAATTGCAATGATGAATAAATAAATGCATTTTTAAATAAAAAAAACAAATAAACACCAATTACAAACCTAAAAATAACTATTTAATGAACACATTTCCAAAGACACACTTTCTGTGTCCCAGGACCAATTTCAGCAATCCCTGAGACATTCTGCTGGCTGAACGCTACTTTCAGCTGATCCCTTGTCACAAGGGGTCACTCCACATGTTTGATTTGGCAGAGTTTCAATGCCAGATACCCTTCCTAAGGCAACCCCAAAGAGGATTTGTGTCTCCAGCTGGAATCAAACCAGCAACCTTTTGCTTACTAAGCAAAAGCTTTATTCACTACCCTATGAAGCCACTGTATTCTGGTGGCTAAATAAATTTTATTTGAAAGTACATTTACTATTTTTCTTTCATGACTTACTGAATGAATGTGAAATCACATTCACCAGAGAGTGGCTTCAATTTTCAAATCAAGCCTTGTGCACTCTTCATTCTTCAATCATAATGCTTAATATACACATACCGCCAACTAATGTGTAGGCTTGACCACAGCTGGCTTTGCTCAATGGTTCATGCCCGACAGCACAAATATATTTAGCACAAAAAGTAAGGAAATTTGTCTTTGGTTAATTATTTCTTTGTTGTAACAATGCTTCTTGGCAATAAATCTCATTCCGTTGAAAAACCTGTTTATTTCCCTTTAAATGGTGCCACATTTGTAAGGAAAATGCATTTGTGGGTTGAGCAGTAGAGTTGAGTATCTGGGTTGCGCCCATGAAGAACTTGCCAAATCTTCTCTGCCGACGCCAAACAGATTATTCTGCTATTGACTCTTATTTAGAGTCTTATTTTGAACGCACCCAGTTGCTTACAATCAGGTGTCTGATTGGCGCCTGAATAGCAGCACCTGTGAGCATGGACCCTGCTGTAGTGGTCAGTTGGTGTCTGCCACATTTGACTGATCTGGATAGGGCCTGTGCCATAGGGCAACTTCAAGCATGAGGAGGAGGTGCCAGGCTGTTGTGGCTGTGTATGGTTTTTCCACATGCTACTGAGGCCTGTTTGTTAAATGAATAAATTGTTGAATTGCCAGTATGTCTTGTTTCTTCAGACTTCAATCCTCCAATAAACAACGCCAAACAAGAGTCAATAGCAGAATAAGCTGTTTGGCATTGGCATTTCCTGTCTCCTTTACCCTCGATCTCTCTCTTCCATTCTTGAATGCACTGCATCGAAGCTTCTCCCAGATGTTCGCAGACTGTAAACAGTCACCTGGCTAGATAGCAGTACCAAACATGTAGTAACTGTGTAATTTAATACAATTTCATTCAAGCACTAAGAGTATCTGTGGTGGTAGCACCCGCAATAGGAGGCTTAATTTATCTGGTTGTTGGCTAACCCAAGTAAAGTCTGTTTGGGAAACATTACAATACCATCCACGATTGATTTACTTCTGGACAATATCCTGAAAGTTTAGTTGTGGCTAACCAGCTAGCTGGGTCACTGGCCAAGTCGCTGCTGTGGTGGTCCTTGATATCTTTCAGCTGCTTCCCTATAGAGGATCTCTTCCTGAAGTCAGACATACTTCAACTTTACTGTCTTGGACAGCTAGCAATGGTAGTTTGTCTTCTGGTCCCACTAGAGGGCTGCTCTAACTAGAACCTGCAAGAAGTGGAGAACTAGTTCATGTGTTGCTATACCAAGCTCACAGAGTCTGGAGAAGAGAACAAAGACTAACATTGCCAGCTGCAGTCCAAGATGTATAAATGATATTATTTAGCAATTCATTTAATAAAGCATGTGCACCACCTTTTGTGGCGCACATGTATGCATGTGCACACAGGTTGTTCTGCTGACTTTTTCACTGAAAAATAAAGCTGATGTTCTGGTATAGCTTTGGGAAGTTCTGAACTTGATCCAGCTGAAATGTTGTGGAATGGCCTGATGTGAGGATTCCCATCAGGATCCCAGAGTTGAATGTGTTCTAAGCACTGGAATGAGGTAAAAGTCCACCAAACTGATGTAAAAGACTAGTCAGTGGTTACTGGAAACACTTAGTTACAGTTATTGCTGCAAAAGGAGTTCGCATCCTTTATCTACTTTTATGACTTGTGTGAAAATCTGATGAGGTTTTAGGTCATATTTATGTAGAAATAAAGAAAAGTCTGAAGTTTTTTGGGGTTTTTTTCCCTGCAAATATATCTCACCTGTGTCTTGTCTGTTTTTACTTCAGCTGAACAATTTCATTACTAATCATTACTGGTAGCAACCCCTGTTTAACTCTCTGTGCACCATTTCCTCCAAAAATCACTTGTCTTACTCTGTGTCTTTCAGGTTTGTAAACGGATCTGGCTTGGTCTTTATGATGACAGAACCTCTTCAGTACCAGACTTCAGAGAACCACAGAAAGTCAAGGAGTTCCTACAAGAAAAATATGAGAAAAAAAGATGGTATGTCAGTATCAAAAGCTTGCAGAGAAAAGAGCTCAACAATCCTGTCAGTGTGCACTATGTGGACGTGTAGCTTTTCTCCTTCTGTTTCTTTGGCTTGGAATGTTTCACATGCATTTCATAGCAGTTAGCCTCCAGCAAGCCACCAAATACCCTTCTTTAGATGCACAGAATGTAGGTCGTTACAGTGAAGTTGCTGTATGTGCAAGATTTAATTGCTCCATGAAGTTGCAGGTTTTAATAAACTGAAATATGTATGAGCTTTGCCTAGTTGTTTGTAGAGGGTTTGACTCTTTGAGTGTGATGGTGAATGGGAATAGTTATTTCAAACAAATAAAAACTAAAACTGTCTTGGATAGTTGTGAAGTAGGAACTGGCAATCAAATACTATTACTATTCTGGAAAATTCAGGGTTTATGGAGTTAGCCACTTGGTATATAAGACTGAGATGCATCTTTTAACAGTTTTTCTTGCGGGTATTTATTTGTACTATGCATCTTGTCATGAAAAATACAATACCAGCTGGGGTAGGCTACAGCCCCCCACCCTGTGACTGTGAATTGGCCAAGCAGTTAAGAAAATGGATGGATGGATCTTGTTATGAAACATTCATTCATCCATCTACTGTTTAGTCTGAAATGTGAGCAAAATGAGAGCAATGAGTGGTGCATGTTTCAACATGCTAGGTTTGCAGACAGGCATTCACATGATCTGCTGTCTTGTACACATAAATACACACTGCTGAGGGTATCTCACTCTTATAAATGTTAGTTTAAAACTTTAATAGTTTGGCATTGGCACTCACATATGCCTTTTTTAATCACATTTTGATTTCATGTAGTTGCATACGGTAATTGAAATGACTAATACCATTATTACATATGTATATATTTAGATTTTGTCAATTAATATCAAATATAGTTCAGTTGGCAGTGAGCCATTTGTATTCCAGATATTACTGGCTAACTAGTAACTGGAATAATACTGTAGCTACTTTAACTATTTGACTTTAAATTGTAACACAGGGTTGCCAACTCTCTAATAGCCTCTTTAAAGCTCTCTCACTCTCTGACAGTGCCCAAATAAATCTCACTTTGCCAAAAAAATAAAATAAAATAAATCCCACACCAAGTAAGAGGAGATCAAAGAACCCATATTAATGGCAAACAAATGCAGAGTAAACAGGCTTTGTTCTACACAAAAAACATAGTGTGAACATCAGAATTTGTCCATGTTTCAGCATAAATGCTGGTAAATAAATGCCGGGGACAGACACAGTTTGAGTGCTTTTAGTTGATGTAGGCGTACACACTGACCTCTCCAGAAATTGTAGACAACCTTTCATGCATATTAAGTTTTGCCGTGTGCCTTTTGCTCTACAGTTTTACATTTTACAGCTGTAGGTTTGGGTTGTTTTTTTTTTTGTTTTTGTTTTGTTTGTTTTTTTACAGCTGTTGTAGACCTGAATCTTTTTTGCAGCAACAGATCCATGAGCTCAAATGAAAGAGTTGTGCATATTTCCACATGTTTAGAAGGATTGTTATACATAGTTTTGTTTTGATATATTTTTTTGGGACTTTTTAGCCTTTATTGAGATAAGAGAGTGGAGAAAATGCAGGAAAGCAGGGGGAAGACATGCAGTAAATGGCCTTGGGGTGTATTCAAACCCAGGTCTCAGCAATAGCCTTACAGCACATGGCTCGCCTGCTCAACCCAGTGAGCTATACTGGCATGCAGGATTGTTATACATTGTTGAAGTGTCAGTGGTCTCTCCAGTCTACTGTGTCTGAACCGAAAAGTTACCCGTGGCACCGCAGCAGTACCTGACATGATCTAACAGCAAATGACATTGCTTACTAACAGCTTTTAGGCTACAGTTAAATTAATTGTTAGACAGCTGCTGTCCTCACATGGAGTCCTGAACTTCATCATGGTTGTCAGGACATTTTTGTTTTACTGTTAGAAGTCTGGGACCGTATTCATAAAGCTTCTTGGTGACAAAGTTAGGAGGTTTTCTAGGAAAACTCCCTGAAAGTTAAGATGTGCATCCTAGTGAAGATTATTCATGAAGTTATTCACAAAGCATCCTAGACCTTAAGAAAGCTTCCAAGTTAAAAAAAAAAAAAACAACAAAAAAAAAAACTGCTATAAAATCACATTTAATTTTTAACTGTGCTATAAGTTGCTGACATTGACAGAATTTTTTTCTTTTCAGCAACACATACCATACATTTGGATTATTATTACTTATTATTGGCCTGTTATGTGTGTGGGACTTAATAGGTGAACTTTCTCAAACTTGGTAGATAAAATTATTATAATTATTTATAAGGTTCAAATCAAAATTAGTGATTAGTGTTTCCCCTGGGATGGCAGCCCCCACCCTCCCTAACAGCTGAAAGTTGGCAGCTCTGTTGTAATTTTTCTTTGTTGTATATTTATCATGGTAGGTTTTGTTCTTTATGTGTTGATCTTTTTGAGCTGGGCATGTATTTTATTTTAATGCATATATTGTGCACGACTTCCAAGGTACGTGCCTCCTGAGCAGGCCAAGGTAGTGGCATCAGTCCATGCTTCCATCTCTGGCTCCTCAAACAGCAGCACCAGCAGCACCCCAGAGGTTAGACCACTCAAATCCCTGCTGGGGGAGTCGGCTCCCTCTCTACACCTCAACAAGCACACCCCACCAAATCAGGTGAGACTTGCATAGTGTACACACATACATGCATGTTGAATATGTCAGAAAAGTTGGCTCATCTTTCAAGCTGGTAAGGTTTAACAAAAGGTAAAGTACACAATAACTTTTAGTATCCAAAGTTATTAAAGTCCCAGTCACAATCATCATATGATTAACATTTGGAGAACCTAGATGGGCTAATTGAAAACAGAGAGCATTTTTGAGATCGCCAAGCAGCATATGTGGCAGACTACTCCAGCTTGAGCTTTACCACAGTGTGAATATTTATGCCGTTACACTATCAGCTGTGAGCTGGGTTATCGGTCGACAGTTAATACTTGTCATTGTTGTAGATGTTAAATTTAAATGTTATGGAAGGGCTTTGACTGAAAAGATGCTACCAGTTGATGTCCTTGTTTACTTTATTGAATGCTTTGTGACTCAGCACTACCACAAATGTTACTTAATAATGGATTTACACATCCCTGAATGCATTTCTCGCCAAGACATCTTTACATTGCCATTAATTTGCTAACTAATTTGCTAGTTAGGAAATAACTAATAGATACAAAGAATGTCATAAGGACTCTATACACAACCCTAACAACAGATTTACAGACAGCAGGTGCAATCCAGGATTAATCAAACTCTGTGAATACTTCTGCAGCAGTATTGTGAGGTCATGTCTTTAAAGACAGAAGCATATTTATCATGTTTATGATAAATAACCAAATTTACCCACTGGGATAAGGTTAATCTTTCATCACTAATGAGACAATGACACTGCAGTCTGTTTTTTTTTTTTTTCATGCGGGCTGTTATCTCCTCTTCATTAACTAGCATGACGGTTGTTCGGGGGCTCATTTAAGTAGTTTTTTTCAAATGCATCTCTTGTCTTCACCAGTCTCCTGTAGTGAGCCGTGGACAAACCCATCAGCAGCAGCTCCATGACAAGAAATATGACCTCCTCAGTGACTTGGGTGGAGACATCTTTGCTGCCCCGCCCACCATGAATGCAGGAGCCAGCTCCAGTTTTGCTAACTTTGCACATTTCAACAGCCACACAAGTAAGGAACTGACAAATAACTGCTGATTGACTAATGAAAACATGAGCGGTATATTCCAGATAACCACTTTAATAAAACTAAACTTTAAAAAAATAAAATAAAAAATTATACAACTGAATATGGTATAACACAGCAGTGTGGTCTACTGAGAGAATGAGAAGTATGGAAAAGCAACTAACCAACTCCAAGTTGGTTAGTTGAAAGTAAATCCAGATGTTGATGGAGTCAAATTCTTTTACAAGCTGTGAGAATCAAATCATATACCATACAGGGCTGAGCGCATGCTTGTTTTCATTCATTAGTTTCAATCTCATCTCCCTTAACAGATGTTTATTGATGATATTTATGAATTTATATTTATAGTAATTTTGCTACCACTTAAAATGCTTATAGGGTAATTCTGATTTATTTCAGCCTATATTTCTGAGTAACGCCACTATTTAAACATCTGCATGGATGAATATGGCAGTGGTTTGGTCAGGCAGCAAGATGTCCCTGATAGAGATCCTTATTAGAGTTGGTTAAATTGCCTTTCCAGGAAGGTCACCTCAGTATTTAATTTCCATGAACATCTACAACACAAGTGGAGACAGCAAAGTTGGCAACACACATAATCCACAAGAAAAAGGCCAAAATGGCCATCATAATAATAGGAAATAACTGAGGTTGAAATAAACTGGAATTATCCTTTAAATGCTTACTAGATGTTTTTTTTTTTTTTAATGTGGGGTTATATGAGGTATTTATCCAGAGTTGGTGTATTTACTACATTAGATGGGATCAGCATGTCACCAGTTTGGAGAAGCAGACAGGAATTTGTTACATGTCAGGAGCCCTGTGCCCTCATGTCTGCAAATCATGACCCTACCTTATGAAATAGTATCAGACAGACAGATCTCCATGGTTACTAATGTCTGTAACACAGGGCTATTAGTGTTTACTTCCCACCGAGGATAATGTCCTCTCATTTCCCCCTTGGAGCCTTTAAGATTCATCCTTAATACAAGGACTAAAGTGGCATTCACACACCTAGCAAATGTGCACACAGGTGTGCACCTTTAAAATTAATGATGTGTGTTGTGGTAAGTACAGATATCCAGCTTTGTGTGTCGATGTGCTCACGAAAGAGTCTAAGATGGTACTGGGAAAGGGTGAGCGTCAGATTAAACTTGCTGGCTGTCAAAGCTGCTGTGGATTTTAAATTGCACCACTCTGTCACTCTGTTAGAATATGATTATTCTTAATATTTAACACATTACCTGTTGTATTTTGCTAATATTGTTTAACCCGTTATATTTGTTTTGCAGTCACCCATTTCCTTGGATGTTAAATGCATTAATCCATTCACCCATTGTTTTCCCCTCACTGTTTTTTTCTTTTTTCTCTCATCTGTCTGTCCATACAACACTTCTACACTACCTCAAGTGGCACAGAATACCAAAGGAGATGCAGACTTTGCTAATTTTGATGCATTCGGGAACACTTCTGAATCGACAGGTGGTTTTCCCTCTGCACCCCAAGCCCCATTTCAGCCCTCAAATACAGGTAGAGCAAGTTGGTTTCACTGGACAAATAAAACATCTACATCACTAACATAGAGAAATTGGCTTGTGTTATGTACACACACACACACACGCACACACATGCACACACATAGAGAATTTACAAAAGCAAGCAATTTAGTCTCACACACCTCACTGTCAGTCACGTTTTCTCTCATGTCATCACTTCTTGGTTTCTTTTAGCTGTTGTATCACATGTCCTCTGTTCCCAAACCTTTCCATATGTGCAGTATTCATTCATTAATCTGTCCAAGTTTGAAAAACCTCTGTATTGTACACCAGATAGTTGTTTTTCAACTGATCCCAAGTTTAATAAAGGGTAAAAGACAGGAGACTCAGACATGATGTTCCAGGAATTATTCACACCACCACAGGCTCATTAGAAGCATTTACGCAAAGCAAAGCTTTGAGTAAATGTAGCAGCTTTGCATATGTATTGTGACCTAAGATGAAAGCTTCCTAGGTTCACACAGGTTAGCCACATGTCTGAAAGATCAACATTTCTGTGTACTCTTAGTACATTTGAGGTTTTAAATTAAATTGTTGTAGAATTGAACTAGTATTACTTAAATGTACATTATGTAAAATTCATTTTATATATATATTTTTTCTTTAGATAAAAATATTAAACAGTAAATAAGGATCCCCGTCTAGTCACTAGGCAGACAATTATTTGTAACAGCATTTGTGAAACACCTGGTTGGTTACTGCTGTGGTACTGTAATCCTGTAACCTCATAGTGTATACCCTTTATAAGAATTTTTCTAGGTTATTTTAGAAATCCGTCAGGACCCCCACATTAGTGCATTAGAGCCCAACCGTTGCTGGATTATGGGAGCTAATGCTAATATCCATTTCTATAGAAACAATTCCCATATCAGTGTTTACAGTATCAGCCAAAGCTGGCCATTTTTTCTGTCCTATAGTGGTTCTAAAATATATTAAAGGCTTATTGGCACATCTTGTGGCCTATTTTTGTATTACTTTGACTATCAATTCACATACTTCTGCATAAACAGTAACTCTTAACACAAACTCCTCATAGTCTCAGGAAAATGTTGTGTACTACAGTGCCCTCTGCTGGACGTTCATATTGACTCAGTTTGTGTGAAGCTGCATAGTGGTCTCTTTAGTATTTCTATTTAATGGAGAAATCTCACTTCTCTGGTAGCTTTGTAAGTGGCTTTCTCACAGACACTGGCTGCTTTGCACTGTCTGCCTTCAGCTCTCAAATCTGCCTTATGTGTTTTGTTTTGTTTTATAGTCCTTTGCTTTAGCAGCAGTTGATTTGCTTTGATTTAACACTTCTTAATGTTTACCTCTGGTTTAGCTGACATCTTTACTTTGATTTCTCTGCCATCTTCCATTGCTCATTACCCCATTTCTGCCTCCCTCTTTGATTTTTGGCTGCCAGCGTTCACTGTGCTCTCATCCAGCCGCAGTATGGGTGAGTTTGCCACTGCTCTGCCTCTCCCGTGTGCACACAGTAAGTCTCTCTCTGGGGTTGCCCTCATAACAGCTTTCACCCTCTCAATCCATCTTGTGTGTGTAGTCACTGTGATCCTGATCCTGTCTCTGGGTATTGTGTGTGTGTGTGTGTGTGTGTGTGTGTGTGTGTGTGTGTGTGTGTGTCTCAGTATGCAGTATTGGTTTATTAACTCAAATTCACAGTTGACAAATCTCACTGGTTGAACACCGGTCTAATAAGCTTTGATTGTTACAGCGATTAATGAGAACAAACGAAAACGAAATATATAAAAATTTAACAATGCACTATAAAAAAAAAAAAAAGAGATGATTAAAAAAAAAAAAAATACTTTTCCC